>CM030009.1:24985786-25025786 GCA_017639485.1 Pluvialis apricaria
TGGAGGGAAAACCTGGCCTTATAAATGAGATGGACTCTTTCATGATAACATTTCAGTTTGCTAATTGCCAAAAGCAAAACAGGCAAATTGGAAGCAATTATAAGAGTTGACTTAAAGTGGCTGCTGTGTTAGTTCAACTCAGGAGAGCCGGGTGGTGGTGAAAGAATCATTGGGGAATGGAACCCAGAAAATTTCATTAGGTTTGTTCACTGTTGCTGAAACTTTGCTTTGCAATGCTAAATAAATAAAGAGTGTTTCCCCCCAGAAGTCAGAGCTCTAGCAATTGACATTTATGCTGGCTGTTTTGGGGGTATGCAGGAAGGAAATTAAGCATTAATTCATCAAACTTATATAAGACATCATCTGTTCACTAGATTTACACAAAGCTTATTGAATTGTCGGATGGCTAATTGGTATTTTCTTGACATAATGAACAACTGTATTCCATCCTTTGCTGCAACGTCTGTTAAAGAGGCAGGGATTAAAATGTAAAAATTGGAGGTGGAATTCACCTAGAAGGGCTGTATATAAACATCAAAATAGTTGCACCCATTGCTTGAATTGGTGGCTCGCTCAGCAGTATGTTAAGCTGTCACTTTCGGAAGCCTGGGAAACAGATTTTAGATCTCAGATCTGAAAGGTCACATAAGAAGGTTTTGAAGATTGTTGCCTAACAAGAGTTTGTTGCAGTGACCATACTGATATTTTTGTAATGTCTTTGTATACAGCTCTCAACTGAAAAATCTTTATTTAAATTCACTATTA
Source organism: Pluvialis apricaria (assembly GCA_017639485.1). Classification (NCBI taxonomy): domain Eukaryota; kingdom Metazoa; phylum Chordata; class Aves; order Charadriiformes; family Charadriidae; genus Pluvialis; species Pluvialis apricaria. The sequence continues at coordinate 24,986,552 of CM030009.1, forward strand.
TGAGTAAAACCTCAAGCTTCTGGTACGAATGTGAGTCTTTAATAGAAGAACAAATAATTTCTCAAACAGTCACCTTCTCTTATTAAGAAGTTTAACTATGTTCTGTTGCAAAGCGCTTCAAAGATTACTAGGTGTCAAAATAAGTCTGTTATGAAGGAATGGGAGATGGGGGAGATATTACTTGACTGGCTGGCTGGCCAAGTCATTCCAGCCATGACCTGTTTTTATTTGAAAGTAGGGATACTCAATTACATAATGCCAAGAACCACTTAAAAAAAAGCCCATCAGATATAAAGAGTATTATGAAAAAAAAATCACAGATTTTGGCAACGCTTCTAAAAAAATGTAGTATTTATTTACTTTACTTAGATATCTGTTTCTAAATGAAGTAGAATTAGAGAGAATTGAAACTAAAGAAACCTGAATAAATGTTTAAACATGTCAGGGCGTATTGCACAAATATCTATAATTTGATAATGTCGGGTTATTGTGTTTGATCAAAGAGCTAGATTCATTATATCACTATCTCTTTCAACTGTAACTTAACTACATGGCACCTGAAAGGTCTACATTCGAACCTAACGTATCTCCATGGCATTTTCTTTTTCTTTTTTTTTTTTTTTTAAGTAAGAGATGTTACGCCTCTGAGGGATGGACTCATGAGATACACACTTTTTGAAGCATGGAAATACTTCTGCATAAGTATAGCCCCTGGACAGGGCAAAGGATACCACTTTGAGAGCGAGCGATTTTTCTAACGCATGTTGTATTTCTATATTTTTACACCACCATCCCTAATGTATATTGTGAAACTCTGCTTGATGTGTTGTTATCTTATCATTGCCCTACTATAGCATATGGTATGCTGAGATAGCAGGTTGATGACATGGAAAGTGTTTAAATAACACGTAAGTTAACACTTTCTCTGTCATGAACTTGTTATTCCAACACGTTAGAGACACCAGCTGATCTAATGCTGAATATTCTATAGATGTCCCCAGGCTTAGCTCCTTTTTAGTTCTGTTACAAATCTTTCAAATTTCATATATGTATGTCTTTGTCTTAATATTTTATGTACACTTTTTTCCACCAAATGGGTCTGCCTTTCATCATATTTGTTTAAGGTATCATATAACTTTCCAGCCAACTGTTTTTACAATTATGCATACCTCATAGGAATTAAAGTGAACAGCCTGAGAGTTTATTGGTTACTTTGTTGTTATAATGTTTTATTTAATTCTAGACGCTTTTCTAATGGGGCCAGCTCATCTTAAATAGTTTGCAAAAGATTTAAAGTTGCTGTGGGTTTTTTTTAGGGTGGGGAATATTTATCCTCTTATGGCAAAAACAACAATACATCAGAAAAGACTACACTGTAATACATAAAAGCAAGAGAGAATGTTCTGATTGTACCGGCTTCTCTAAATTCCTGACGTTTGAACCCAATCTAAACATTTCTTAATGCATGTCCTGGTTTTTCATTGCTGTTTAGTTCTGATATTGCCGATGATACTTATTTTTGGATTTTTAGGTACTAGTATGGGAAGCTCTTGGTAAATAGGGTGCACCTAGTCAACATTTATCAATAGCCAAATTAGAAGAGAAAGAAATATTATCATAAACTGATCGAAAAGGTCACTGTGGAATTGCAAGTTTGAAATGTAGATCAGCAGGAGATAGTTTGGATTTTTTGCTAATAGGGGGGGATACTGATAATGGATTTTTCCATAGTTTGACCATTCAAAAATGAATACAAAAGAAAGATCTGTATCAATTAGCCTTCATTTCCTAATTCAACTGTTTATTTTTCTGACAATCTTTCTCTTTGGAAGTACTTGTTAAAATACAGGAAGGAGCTTTATTGAGTCTGTTTCACCATTCTGATCTCTACAGGTACATTTTCCAGAAGAGTATTTGTTCCCAGCAAACTGCATATGGGGATCAAATACGATTTTAGAAATTGAGGGCTCTGTCCCAATTCTGTAATGCTCAGGCAATACGTTTTCCAGTAAAGACAAGTTGCTTTGCCTCAAGTCTGTTAAGTCCCAGTGCCTCCTTGGAAGAAGCCTTAAAGGTGAATTTGGTTTGCAGTTGGTTAGTCCAAGGCATGAAATACTAATATTACCAGATCAGAAACAGCTCTTCTCTCCTTAAGAGGAATTAAAGTTCTTGTTATTATCTGATACACTTCCAATTCTCAGAGGACTTGAGGGGGAAAGAAAGGTGACAGAATCAGGCTTATTTCCCTCAGTAGTTTCCTCATTCAGCCCTATTTACCCTCAGGGTGGTTTAGATTAAGTACAGGGTCATTTTTAATTGCATGGGGATATCTGAAATTAAGTTCTAGTACAGGAAGAATCAGGTATTGCCTCTTTTCCAGAGGAGAGAGTTGGAGGAAATTCTTATCTTCCTACCTGTGTGAGATGACTCCATTAGCACAAAATGAATCCAAATCTGTAGTCCCCTGGATGTTGTGATGCATTTGAATGCAAGTTTGACATAAAGAGAATCCTTAATTAACTATATGTCCTTAGGGAGTTTCACAACACAAAGTTGCAGGGTTGTACTCGGAACTCTTTGTTGCTTATGAATGCAGAAATCAATGTATGTTATTTTCAGTTTTGTTTGGGTGTTTTTTGTTTGGTGTTTTGATGGTTTTTTTGGGGTGGTTTTTTTGGTTTTTTTTTTTTTTAGTTTTTATAACTTCTGTTGTTGGTGTATCATCCAAGGTTCTTGCTTTTCAGCAATGTAGTTCATCTGGTATTTTTGTAAACGGAAAATTATTCATCTGGTAACTCTGCTTATTTGGAGATACTGTGCCAGAAAGCTTCCTTGCAGCCTACTCATTGTCTTGGCAAACTGGAGAAATCTGACAGCAGAATACAGCATTTTGTGGTAAAAAGAAAAAAAAAAAAGCAGCTACATCTATAAACAAGTTGACTTTTGCATAAATACGTTAGAATTTTGTTCATCTAGTCTATTTAGTTTAGTATTTACTATATATACAAATAAATGGAAGGAAACACAGACCATCTATTAATTTGGCTACGATTAGATGGTTCCTCTTACCATCCGGATTGGGCACAGTGCTTTCAGTACACTCTCCAATCAGAATTCAAATAGGGAATGCTAAGAACCAAGATAGTACAAAAAAGCAGCGTCTGCTGGGGGAAGACCTGCAGATGCCAACAGAAGTGGACAGAGGAATGCTGAAGCCCCTTAATGTTCCTAGCCTGTCTTGTGTTGAAGGCATGAGAACGGAGAATGAACATTCTGTGGGGTGTTATCTTCAAAGATGCAGAGGGAGGTAAATGTTTTACATTTAGATCTGACAATTTAAAAAGAACACAACCATTTTTGAGAATTAAACATGTTTCAGAAATGACAAAAACGTTTCCGAGAGACTTGTTAGGTCAATTTTCATAGTGAATTTCTTTTAGATATGGTTATTTACGTAATTACCTCAAAATATAAATACCTAAGTATGAATTTGCATTTACAGTTGCTGCAGCTGAATATGCAATAACTGACAATAGATACAAGTTCAGATGTGCTTTAATATTTGCAAGAAAAATTCTTTTGCAGAAATGGCAGTATAGTCATTCCATATATGTAATCAAAGCATATAATTTACTTTCAAGACAAGCTATTTCTTCAGAAAACTTACTAATTTGTTTTCCTGTTGTGAATATTTTTTAAGCCTTTCCTCTCATGTAGTTGAACATTCGAGAAGCTGGTACCAAAGAAATCTGAATATTTCATCCATAGTAGGTAAATATCAGGACTGTTCTTCCTGCATTTAATCACACAAAGATGTTTATAATTTCATATGTTCCTGTGCCAGGGACATACCATTATCTGCCAAGGATGGGAAAAGTTATCCCAACTTTTCTTGAGTAATTTAGCATTGTGCAGAAACCCTATACATTCTGCCACCTGAATTCCCTAGTAGTAATCCTTGATATTTTTTTTTTTATACAATAGGCGCACTAAATTTGACATTACTAATAAGAAAAAGAATCCTTTCTTCAAGAAGCCAGCCCAAGGAGAATAGAGATCCTTGACCTTAAAAGAAGGGTAAAGTTTTCAAAAGCAATATGGATCTGAGAAATTGTGGCGATATTAATGATATTGGTAATCTAGCAGTTACTTTTGTAATATATAAAGAAATATTTAATCCATTTCAGTTTGTTGTATTGCTATGATGTTGCACAGTGCATAAGGTACCTTAGGGCCTTAATGTTACTAATGCTACGGACCCTGAAGCTGCTGAGGCAGTGTTTTCCAAAGCGTCTTTGGAAGTATTTTCTGTTATAGTTCTTATGCTGTTATTCTTGGATTATTTTTCTCATGGCCTTGCACCTGCAAACCCCAATAGTGTTGTTACAGAGGGTCTTCATGGGAGCAGCTATGATGCTCAGAGAAATGCCTCTCCCCACCAGGTCTTTACCTCCCAAAACTAGTGCACAACAAAGTCGATAATAATAATTTAAATGCTTGATAAATATTTTCCACTAATATAGAAACACAGATCTTTAGTGACCAATCAGTGTACAATACTTGCACCATGTTAACATACTCCACGCAGCACAAATAGCATCATAAATGGGAATAACCAACAGGGAGTTTGAGTGGTTTCCAATGGAAAGTATGTAGCGGCAGGGGGACAGCATGGCAAAAATCATCATCCCTACCACGAGCAACAGCATTGACATATTCATCACCACCACCTGCTGCACTAGAGAGACACCCTCCCCACTCCCAAAGTAGAATGGTTTTGTGGGAGCCCTTAGCTGCTTTTCCATGTCAGCCATTAAGGAGATTTTTCATCTTTCATCCCTTTCCTCCCTCATTTTGTCTGTCTATCCTTAGTTTTAGCTACAGACCTCACTAATAAAACTCACTAGTCCTAAAGATGTTTGAGGGGGAAAAAACGGGATGCGTGATCCATTTTCAAATAGTCATGTTTAATCTGTACACTAGAGCAGGACTTAGGCGTATTTTGGCACTGAGTAATGTGCCATTTAAAGTTTGATTTGCATGGCTACAAACCTCACGTGTTTGCGTGCACTTTTTGGTTAATGTTTAGTGAAGCTTCAGTAGATTTTGAACAGCTTCACAATACACTGTCTACTAGCAGGATTTCCTTCAGCACCAGATACGCTTTTATTTTCTTTTGCTTGGTACAAGTGTCTCAGAGGAAAGCAAAACGGAAAGTCTTTAATTTCTACAGGGGACTGTTTTGTTGGTGAAGACTCTAGCATCAGACTGCAGATAGTGTTTCAAGTGATCTTCTGCATCTCTCTGTTTACATAGTTATGTTTTTGTCACATGTACACTGGTCTGTTTCTATATTGTATGGTGTTATTTATTGGCTTTCATGTTATAAAGCAGATATGTAAGACTGAACCCCGTGTCTGTGAGGAACGTATTATCAGTTCTTACAGGCTGAAATTCCTAGTGACTGCCAGTAGCAGGATAGTCTCTCAGACTATCCCTGCTCCCTTGGAGTAGTCTAGGGAATAATAGCAATCTTCTGGAGATAGCACTGGTAAACAGTATTGAGTAAAAGGGAATTTGCCAATCAGTTCTCCCATGAAAACAGTCTTTTAGTTAATTAATGTCTTCTAGAGTTTTTTAACCCACATGAAGGCTGAGGAGGCTACATTGACAGCGCTTAGGTATCTATGGTAAATCCTAAATGCAAAAATACAATTTATGACATTGGACACAAAATTATTAGTGTCAACGATGTAAATACATGACCCAAACAAAATAGATATAATCTGACTAGAGCTCCTGCAGATGAAGAAATTGCGTTTGGATACTTGTATGCGCTGGTTTCAAACAAATATACTTCTTTTTAGAGACTAATGTAAAACCTATCTATTTTCTCAGGTAGAAAAAGTGTGATAAAAATTGGGGTTTGACATGCTTTGATTAAGTTTTTATTTGAACTGTATAAGGACAATCAAATTATATTTTGACTATGTAACTTTCTAGCGTTATGCCTGAAAGATCAAGATACTGTGATAGGTCATCCTTTTATGTGCAGTTGAAATGGCTGTTTGTGTTACTCTATGTGTTTTTGCCCTAAATTGGGCTAGAGAGAGCTAGTCTATGAGTAAGTACAACACTCACCTGAGTGATTCTATGGTTCTTTCAATCTACAAGTGCATCATTTATGATGCCTCATGTAAGGTGACTGGAAAAGCCAAAAGAATGTCTTATGTCAAATAAAAATCCTAGATCAAATTTAGAGCTTCATTCCTTCCAAAGTATTACAACTAAGTGTAATGGCATTTGACAGTATTGACATTTTTTATATGACTTCTTTCAGCTAACTCAGCATTCTGAAAAAATAAATAGTGTTCTTCCTTTGTGATTGAAAGGGTTAAATAGTACCAATTCATTACCACTCACAAAAGGATTTATTTTGATCTCATAAATCAGTTTTATTCCACATTTTTATTATTCCCTTGGGTCAGCTGCTCCAATTGAAATCAATACAAGTGCAAGTGACACAATCAATCTAGATATTTGATTATGGATTTGAGACTCCCAGTTCTGCTGTGTGTGTTTAGCTAGTCTCCTTCTGATAGTGTCCCTGGAGAATGGAAAATTCTTATTGGCATCCATGAATTATGGGCATAGATTCTCAAACCAGATACTGTGATAATCTCCATTTATGTACTGCTGCAGCTAAAGAAAGAATGTTCTAACCATGGAAAAACAAACCTGAAGATTTTAAAGCTAACTGTTTCTGAAACTTTTTTAGTGTGTAAATCTCTCCCGAAATAAACTTTATGAAGCCTGATCATTTGTCTATAAAACCCCTCAAACAAAATGGATTACATCAATAATTATATGTATTGTCAGCTTAACATCCCAAGTACAGCAAACATTTTTGCTATTATTTGATGCCTTCTGGTCATTTATAGACAATGTGATGTTATGCCTCTTGGGCTACTAAACTGTGCTGGGATGCTTTCTCCTGTTCCTGTTGGGATAAGAGCACCTGCACACTGGAAGCCCATGTGAAATCCACATGAGTTGGTTCTACTCATAGAATGCTTTCCAGAGTTGGGTGGTCTCACCCTATTTTATGATTTCTTTAGGTCATGGCCTGAGTACAGCAAGGGGCGGGGGGCGGGGAGCTGTCAAGGACTGATGCCCCTTGGTGCTGTTGCAGCAAAGTGAGTTACAATACAGATGAATATACTTACAGCAGAGATTTAACACTATGCTGAATACGCTGTTTAAACTGGAAGGTCTAAATAAGACAGACTCAATTGCAAGACTCATTGCACATTTCTGTGTTTATGAAAGAGTAATGAAAAAACCTAAAACAGTAATTCAAATAAAAAAGTTTCTTCCTGACAGTTTCATCTTACAAATACAATTTTTAAGTTGAAAGCCTCATGGCACTGAACTGGAAGCTCAAAGGGTAGATGAGACCACACACCAAACATTCTTCTCTGCCTGCCATCATGACAGAGCCTAATCTCAGCTGTAGTCATTAAATATCCATGGGGTCTGTACTAACTTTCTTGTATGAGCTCCCCCATCAAGCTGTGGGCTTTATTCATATTTCAGTCCGTAGAATTAATGAGCATATAAATGCACATTCCTTTGTGTTTGTAACACTAATGATCACTTATTTCTACTGACAGGAACATGCTTTCATCGTAATGATTACCCCCGCTTTGCCTTAAGGTTCCTGAAGTATTCTGCAAATTTTCACAGAGTCATAGAACAGCTGAGGTCAGAGAGCACCTCTAGAGATCATCTAGTCCAACCCCTCTTTCTCCAATCAGAGTCAGTTGGAGCACATTGCCCAGGACAGTGTCCAACTGGTTTTTGAGTATCACCAAGGATGGAGACTCCACAGCCTCTCTGAGCAACTTGTTCCAGTGTTTGACCAATCTCACAGTAAAAAAAAAGGTTTGTCTTAGATTTAAACAGGATTTCTTGTCTTTCTGTATGTCCCCATAGCTTCTGATTCTGTTGCTATATACCACTGAGAAGTGTCTGACTTCTTTACACTCTCACATCAGATATTTATACACATTGTTAAGATTCTCCCCCCTCCAGGCCTTCTCTTCTTGAGGTTAAACAACCTCAGTTCTCTCAAACTCTCTTTGCGTGACAGGTGCTTCAAGCCCTTAATCATCTTTGCATGGACTCCACTCCAGTAAGTCCACGTCTGTCTGAGTAGCCCAGAACCAGATAAGCACTCCAGATGTGCCTCACCAGAGCTGAATAGAGGGGATCCCTTCCCTTGGCCTGCTGGCAATGCTCCTCCTAATGTAGCCCATGAGGCTGTTGGCCTTCTTTGTCACAAGGACTCATTGCTGGCTCATGTTCAACTTATTTCCCACCAGGACCTCCATGTCTTTTCCAAAGCAGGAAAGCTGCTTTCCAGCATCAGCCCCTAGCCTGTACTGGGGTCCAGCTCAGAGTGACAGCAAGAATGTTTAGCATATGCATTCTGTACGTCTCAAGAGAGCCTAAGATAGCTGTAGCAAATTTGAGCCTGTGGAAAGTCACAGAAGGTGCCTTTGCCTGTTTTAAAGTGAGGGAAACCGTGCTGTCAAAGAAACAACTTGTGTAGTACAGACAGAAACTACATCTGGGTCTTTGAGCTTTCAGATTTCTGTTGTACATGGCCATAAGGACTTTCATATTGTTCTTTAAATATTTTCTATTTTTCAGTCTTAAAACTAAAGGCTTCATTGGTTTCAGAAGGAAAAAGCTAAGGTTTTTCAATGCAGGTAATGGGAACTGTTTATTATTTACAGGAAAATTAATACTTTAGATTCATAATTTTGCCAGTTTGCCACAGTGCTTTTAAATTGCCTCATACAGCAACTCCTCCTAGTCCATGAGAATAAAGATTTCCTATCATACTTTAAGAGACTTTAAGTTTTGGACTCAATTTGATGGAATGAAACCATGATATGTCCTTAGGAACAATACCTCTGTCAACTCAGGAGCAGAGGAACAAATAGTTTTTCAGGAGACTGAGGCACAAAATCGGTGATGTACTTATCTGAAAAAACAAAACCAAAACCCCCAAAACAAAAAACCCCCACTGCAAAGCACAAAAAAGCCCCAAAGCTTTGTTGAAAACGGGTATGTCATCAAAGCACAGAAACCACTTCATAAGGTCAGTATAACAATTGGGATGACAGTTGGAAACCAGTTCATTATTACAGTTTTTAGGAAAAGCTTCACCAATAACATTGGGGAAAGATTTTTAGCTGTATTTTATTGGGATAATTGAACAAATGGAAAGTCATGGGTTTTATTCTGAATACTGCACTAGAAACAGTGGGAAAAGAAAAGAAAAAGAAAAAAAGAGAAAAAAGAGAAGAAAAATCATAGCTGGGAGAAAAGGAGCAGCTTATGTGGAAGTTAATGAGGCTGAAGAATAGGCAAAACTAATGGACAAAAGAATGAGCTTACTGAAGAGAAAGTGTTCACATTCACAGAAATTCCCCCAGAAAGACTTTGTGCCAGAGAGCCAGGAGCCAGGACAGGGACAGAAACTGGTGCTCACTGAGGATGAGACAAATGGAAGGATGGGGAAAGGGGGCAACAAGTGACTTCTTGTTTTGTTTCTGTTTTGCTATTCTGACGTTACCTTTTTCTGTGGCCTAAGGTAAGATGCTTAACCTCTGTATGCTCACACACGTATAAAGCAGGCATAAAACTAACTGTAAGTTTTTGTGCTAATAATGAAGTAATCTTTGTATAATTCTTTAGATCCTCATAGGACCTGTTCCTTGACCTGGATTTTTGCTATCTTTATTCTTTGAGTAGTTTTCTACAGTGGGGATAGCTCTGCTTCTACCTGTTTGAATATTGTGAAGCAACATGCTCTCCAATGTAAAAGAGGTTATCAGGACCTGTACGTACATAATGGAAACAGTATATAGATTGGTAATAATATTTCAGAGCCTGACATAAAGCCTTAAACTCACCCAAAGAATACCTTTTGCAATGTATAGTGTACTTTTGTGATTGAAGCCTCTTGTTATCTTGAAAGAAAATATTAGCTTGTTAAACATTTGTGATGATAAGATTTAAATGTTTCAGGCTTAAGTACCTTTTAAGTGGAAATCTCTCTGAGTCTCACAAATTGTGTTCCTGTAACATCACTTAAGTTCAAACAAATCTGGGGGTATGACAAGAAGTCAGCCAGTTTCCAGGACACCACAAATAGGAAGAGGTAGAAATCTATTTTACAAAGGCAGCTCAGTTGTTGAAGTCCTATAAGAATACGAACAGAAAAGTATTGGGAAAGGTGATTTTTGACCAATATCTTCTTACAATGACAGCTAGCTATTGATGCTTAGGGAAAGAAAAGCACGTGAGCCCCCAGAAATATTTTCCATTAGCATGGTCTCCTTGCTTCCTGAAGTCAGCAGCATACTTGTGTCAGTGTGTTTGTGATACCGACACATTAGACTGGTTATGTTTGAACTTTAATAATCACAAATGCAATGGTGTTAATAAAAGTATTTGGTAATTTGGAAAAGATTGCCCACACATATGAAACATGAGTTTTTACTAGGAAACATCTCAATTTATTACCTTTTCCCTTAAAAACATTAATTTTGATCCAGATAGGAAGAGTACCTTTACATATGGCAAATTCTGGGAAAAAAAAACCCCAGTTTTTAAATGTGGGATGAATGCATTTAGTTTGTATTATTTCTTTTTTCCATTGCAGTCTTTGTCACGAGAATGGTTTCCTGTTGTACCATTTCCTGCGCTCCTTACAACCTTTGTCACATGAATAAGATATCAGAACGCTAATGACTAATATACAGTATTCTGTGCCTGCTGATACTATACTGTACTACTGTGACCTTTGCAATATTATGCATTCTGATTGGCTGTCCATTTCACCTCTTCCCCACAAGTTAATAAGGCTGTAAAAAGGAGAGAACTTGAAATGGCCAGCCAGTCAAATTACAGAATATTGAAAAGGTCAGAGCAGTACAGCACACAGAAAAAAATTACGGAATATATGAGGCATTAAAATTCTTGTGACAATGATTATAACAAGAATGGAAAAGGATACCCATTTATGTTATTTCAATCTAGTGAACCCCGTAGGATGACGGACCCAGGACAGCAGTAATTTACGCACCACCGACCCACAGGAGCTTTATTCACCTATTTACAGCAGTACTCAGTAACAGGAATACATGTCTGCTTGGGAGCCCCCTTCAAAGTGTCTGCCCAAAAACACAGTCAAACTTCAAACAGAAATACTCACCAGCTAGAGTGCTGTGTGAAGCTTAGCACTTTTAAACAATGATTTTGAGTGGAATATGTATTTGTGTATCTTTTTATTGTAAGCATGTTTTATTATTGACTTTGCTTCAAGTATACATAATTTTTAAGTATGTACGTGGATATTCTTTAGCCTTAATTTCTTCATTTGGGTAATGTGGAGAATATGGAAAGATTAAGGAGCATGGAGAAGCCTTTCATGTCTGCAATGTCTTTTTTGAGAGGTTGTAGGAGGTAGTGGCTCTTAGCCCCCTCCCGTCTGAATTCATCTTTTGGTAAGAGTGTTTGTGTGTCTTAAGTGTTTGAAGGACATGGTGAGCCAGTTCTAGGAGTTTGTTTTCTGCTTCTTTAGTTAGGTTCTTTGTGTTATCTGTGTCTTCAGGGAATCTTGCTTGTTGGAGCACTAGTGACTGTTCATGGCAGGAGTTATGAGGCAGAAATGTGCAGGAACAAGGAGGTATTCTGGTAGAAACCACTTGTCTGAAGTAAAACAATGTTGCTTAGGACTTTACTGTTGTCTGAGGCAGATGCTGTTTAGGTCTGCAGCAGACTTGCTGGTAGGCTACAGTAGGACCTGTGAGCACGATGGAGAGAAAACCACATGTGAAAAATGGAAAAAGAGAGTCCTCATCCACTTATACTCACAAATAGGATCCACATTGCAGCAGTCTAGACAGGAATGGCACAGAGCGATATGGCAGGGTTATCGCTGTATCACTTTCTGTCAGGCTGAACCTATGTGTCTGCATTTTCCAGCCCACTGAAAGCAAAGTTTAAGCAGTGAGAAGTGGCAAAGCTGCATATTGCAAGTCATCCCCAGCAAGACCTGCATTTTAAAAATGTTCTTCTAATATTTTACTTGCCAGTAGCAGTAAGTTGCTTGGCTGGCAGACAGGATTAAACACCTTTTGTCTGTGTAAAATTCAGGTTACGAAACTTGCAAGTGCTCCTCAGCTTTTTATTAGAAGCAATGAAAAATTTTGAACTGCTGTGTTGTCTAACTCATTGTAAATTTGCAAGTTCATTTTTGAGCTGAATAAAATGGTTATGTAATTACATACTTCTCCTAATTATTGAGTAATTATATACTTCTTATAATTGCCGAGTAATCACTCTGCTATAACTAGAATTTAATGTTACAACTAATTGTATAATTACTGTGTATTAATGTTGTTATCCAGGCAACTTGGAATAGAGTGTTCTCTTTTTAATTCCTTTTCTGTTACTCGGAAGTGTGTTTTTAAAAATATACTATAGTTAGCCATTGGAAGAAAGATTAATAGTGGAATAAAAATAACAGCGGAGGAAGTACGTGCTTTCATTCTGAGCTCAAGTGGATGAGAACAAAAATATTAACATGTTAAAACTGTACTGTAGATAGAAAAAGTTGAATTTTCTCATTAATTGGTCACATAAATTCCTGTTAGGGAGCCTACTTTTATGCTTGAGGTTTGAATCTATGCTGTGTGCCTTGATCTGTCAACACTGGATTTTTAAATTTTCTTACACATTGTAGGCGAAACATTTTTAAAACGCATCTTTTTTCACAGCCAGCTGAGTCCTTAAGTGTTTCACGTCACTATGACGTTAAGAATGTATATGTCAGTTAGCCATTTCTGATGGCTTTATTGTTGTTCATAAAACAATAGGTACATATAAGTCTTGTGTTGTTGGGTGGGTGTTGCAAATAATAAGTTGTACACTGCTTGGTGGTGCACAAAAAACCTGCGGTAGATAATGAGAGAAATGTCCTTTGTTGGATTGTATCTACTCCCAATTCACACACAAGGAGAGTTTCACAGAGATGCAGAAGGAGGGTTTGATATACAATTTAAGAGCTGAGACCAATGTAATGCAGATGCGTTTTTCTAGTGCTGGCTGCATAGCCTGGGTACATAAGAGTAATCTCAGACAAAATAACTTTGCTTCTGCAGAATTGGTATGTCTGTATGTGGAATGTGTAAAACGTGGTGGTTGTTCTTGTATGATAAGAAGCTTTCTCTCCATTGCTGTTTATAAAATGAGGTCTCTCAGGCTAATTTAAAATTCAGTGAAATCCAAAAATATATCCAACAGGTTTCATGAAATTATTCTATATTCACACTACTGTAGTCTGTTCAGGCAATCTGGTGCTGTGGAGTAGGGTAATCCAGGTAGAATTTGAGCAATGAAGGACTAGATTACAAGGCAGATTTATAGAGAGTTTTATAAAACTCTTCCCCCTCCCCAAAAACTCAGAAAGTAAATTTGCCATATGTTACCAGCAGAATAACTAAAAACACCCTTTGTGCAGCTCTGTGAACATCAAAATAATGGAATGGCTTGAACTTGTACCATAAGTAAATCATAGATTGCTTATAGGAATCCCGAAATTAGAGGAAAGTCCGGATCACTCACTCATGGTAAAACGTAATGTGGGCATGACTGAAACATACTGCATATGCACGTTAATGCATGTCACACAAATATGGAATATTTGAAAAACTTTTTCAGCTTTAATAACGTTTAGGTTTTAACAGTTCATTTGAAACTTGCATAAAAATGAGTAAATCCAATGAGTAACAATTAAAAAATAATTAAATGAAAGTTTCTAGGATTTTTTAATTCTTATTTAGATTTTGTGGAGGACTCGGATGTGAGTATTCAGTCTTCTGCCTGTGACAATGCATTAATTAATTTAAGATATTTTTAACAGTTATATGCTGTTTAATCTCATTCTCATACCTGTGGTCTCAGACTTGTCTGATTCTGCTGTTGTTTGTAATGCAGAATTTCCATCGACATGAACGTGAGAGCTTTCTGTGGAATGATGGATAGTCGTAATAATATTAATCATTTATATAGCACTTTATATGTTCAAAATATTGGATAATCTTTAAATGAGCTCAGCTTTGCTCTCAGATACGTGAGAGAAATCTTCATTGAGTCAAAAAAAATTGTTACGTGACATACAATTTTTTTATTTTCCAGTCTCACTCGTCAGGTGTTTTGGACAAGTTTATTTTGTTATTTTTGTAGGGTAGAATAATATTGTCTTATCTTAAGTTTGAGATCTTAAAAGGGTTGTAAAGAAAATGTAGGTTACTGTGGTGTCCTCTGATGATTTCAACTGATAGACTGAGTACTTGTGTTATCCTTGCATTATCTTTGAGAGGACTGCAGGCCATGCTGGAAAGCATGTGTTTCTTACTGCATATGACTAATTCTTATGTATGCAATGCAGTTAGCTTACAAACTCCTAAGGTAAGTGCTTTTCTAGTGAATTCAAGAAGCTGTACCAGTTTTTCATAGGCATAAAAATTTACGTTAATGTTTTGAATGTGCAGTTATCACACAACTAGAACATGAGTAATTTCTGAAAACTGGCTGCTTTGTAGTATATAGCAGTCAGCTTTGCAACTGCATGGTTGGTTCATTTATTTTCCAAGTTTTACGCATACCACAAACTGTTAACAAAAGGAGGATAAAATGGTGTATAATACTTTTTCTTGCAAATAGCCCATTTTTGGTATTATCGGTACCAATGGCAGCTTTTCATCTGAGTAGAAATAAGACTTGGTTCACAAAGACAGCGAATTGTAGAAGATGCGAGGTCTAACATTTGTTCTTCTCCCCCTTCCCCCTTCTTTTTTCATAACAGCTAATGCTAATTATTCTATTGTAAATGGTACTCGGATGTTATGCAGCAGCAATGAATCCGGTGTTTGGGTACCCATTAAAGGACTGATTCCATTTTCCAACTACACAGTACAAGTGAATGCTTCCAACAGTCAGGGCAACTTGATAAGTGATGCTGTAACAATAGTCATGCCTCCAGGAGGTAAGTATGAAAAAGTGCTTTTTCTGTGTGTGTAACAATTACACAAATACTCTGTTGAACAAAACATTATTTATTATTGCAACCGAGGACTGAAAGTTCAGAAGAATATGTTTGCATTAGTAGTTCATACTAACAGAATTGTTCTTTTTAGCTTCTAATTTGTCACATTGCTCAATTTAAGAACTAGAGAATGAAAACAGGTAGTTGTATAGATAACATATTATGTAGGCGAGAAGTGCATTGTATACTTCATTTTTTTCTGTCAAGGGTATTGTATTCTATCACAGACAGCTAAACTAATCTAAGATATAGAGAGACTCACCTGCATTTTGTAGTCTGCACTTACTAGATAGATAATTTATTTAATAATAATAATATAAACCATTGGTAATATACTGAGCCAGAATCCACAAACTGATGTAATTCTAAGAAAGTCAATTTTCATGTGCTGATTTACAGTGAATGAGGCTCTAAGCCCCTTTGGATGTTATCTTCATGAAAATTTAAAGTAAGAGAATTGAGCAAATACTCCCTAAACACCGTGCATGTCTGGGTGTTGGGTTTGGGTATTTTGGGTTTTTTTTGAAGAAAGCTTAAATTTACAGCTGATTTATATGTGTTCCTTTGCATTCTTTTTTTCATGGCCATCCTAGTGAATTAGCTTTTGTTGACTAAATGCCAGTGGAAACAATGAATTGAAGGCAATTTTGACTTCTAAAGTGAGAGCCCAACAAAACTTGATGTTGAGAGATGTATAGGTGTAGTTGAGCAGGAATAGTGTAGGGTGACACACATATTATTTGACATTAAAAAAAACCACCAAAAAACCTGAAAACAAAAAATTCCAAAAGATCCCATAAACGTTACAGCTCAAAAATACAGCTACACTTGGAACAGTTTGCTTGCAAGCACATGGATTGATTTGGGGGCCAAACCAACAGAAAAACTTCTGAAAAGTGAATAAATAAAATGCAGAGGTAGTATGACAGATTACTGAGCAAGAAGGAAAAGGTAAATTCAGGGCACATTTTATACTTTTCCAATATGATTGCCAAATTATACCTAATATTAACAAATATACATTGTTGTATAATAATAAACCAGCATCTCAGTTTTACTGCTCACTGAAGACTGAGCAGTAAGATACTGTCCTTTCTAATCCCAGTGTCACACTTCAGTAGAAATAACAAAATTTGGTAGTGAAAATTTTACCAAATAGAAAGGTAAAGTATCTCTAAATATAGGCAAGGATGTGCACAAGTTTATGACAGCCATTAAGATACACTTTCTTTCATCATTAGATTGTTGTTGATTACAATTAGAAAACTTATAGCTTTGAAATTATCTTTTTTATGACCTTGTGGTAGTTTAAAAGCAATACCTCATTGATTAAATAGGTTTTAGTTCATGCTTCCTTTTAGTTAATGATCTGAAAACATATTATCCTGATTTACACATAAAATCATGCTGAAAAGCATGTGGCATTCACTAGGATATGTGTGTTTAAGTAGAATTAAATTAGCAGTGAGAGTTATTAAAGATATCTTCCATACTATTGTCCAGTGGACTGTGATCTGTAGTGAAATGAATAATAAATGAAGCAGTGCATATGAGAGAAGTACTGTCTCACACACTATATTCTCACTGTATGTGTATATGCACTGCATACATGCATATATATACACATATTGTATGTGTATACACATACAGACATGTGTGTATATCTAGGACAGTGTATGTTTATTTACTATGATTTTTATTATAATGACTCTTTGAATGCCATACAATTCCATTGTATGCTAAATTATGAGTAGAATGGTAATTTTACAGTGGGCTGTATTCAGTGCCTTCACTTACACTTTCTAAATCATTAAATGAAATCTAGATCTTACTGAAATCAGAAGGATTTTTTTTTTACTTCAGTGGCCAAGATTTCACTTTGACAGAAGTTTTGTTTGATCAAAGAGTGAAAGAGGTCTCATTATATACAAAACCACAGCCTTTTAATCAGTATTAAATTGTAGCATTCTCTAGCATTCTCTTTTCAAGGATAACCAAAAAAGCTGTTTCAAAAATTTGCATTCTGGGGAGTACTTCATGGAGCTTGATAGAAGACTGTATAAGAGGGAGAGTGATTGAGGACAAAGGAGATTTCCATTTTGAAGTTTCTGCCGATCACTGTTTTTCAATTGTGATACAAATTTTATTCCAACATGCATTTCTTTTGTTTAATTTTTTATTTAAAATGTATTGCACCTAATATAAAGCACACCAAATCTTTAGTGTTACCTGACTGAATATATCTTAATTTCTCATCAAGCTGATTTGCCATGCTTAAAGTCAATGCTTAAAAAAATAATCTTAGAAATAAGGAATATATTTTATCTAAGCTCTTGACTAAAATTGCAGTGCAAGTTCAAGAGTTCTTGGAAAGATTAAAAAAATAAAAACTGAATCCAAATGTTAATCCATAAATATGAAACTTTCTTTTGACCCTTACCCTGTAGTGGTCTGGAGTTACTAATGGGGTTAGGATTTCAACTCTTAATGGGACGTGGTGCATTAGTGTTTTGTATGCATGGAATTCAGCATTCAGTTTAATAAGTGGTTGACATTGGTGATGTCCCTTAATTTGCTTAAATCTAATTGGCTCTTTTATCAGTCAAACCTGTATGGATTGGCAATTGATCAGAAAGGGTCAGCCATGACTGTGCATGTACTTAAATGCTGGAACCACCAGTTAAAGTCACTGTTGCATAATAAGAAGCTGAAACCATGAGAACAAATGATCTTCAGTTGGAAAGCAAAAGAAAGCAGAGAAGTTTTTCAGGATGTTCAAGTTCAGAACAAAGGCATTATGGAGTATATAAATTTTAAATACACTGCTTTTTGCCTCAAGACTTAAGGCTTTTTTTTTCCAGATGAACTGAAATCTTGTCTGAAACTGTCTTTGTTACATCAAAGAACTGCATAGAAAGCTAAAAGAGATGGAAGAAGCATAAAAGGGCATAGTTTAAAATGATTAGTGACAAATTTCATACCACAGAGGTAGAAGTAATTTTTTTTGAGTTTTATATTTTTTCCAAAAAGAATGGATTTGTTCTATTTTTCTTGTCCTAAAATATTTTAGTAAAAGTTGTAAAAAATAATATACTACCCAGTGCTTCACATTAATTTGAGGATGCCAGCCAGTAAAAGATCTGGAGAACAAATTGGTTTAGAATTAATTTAATTAGGTAAATGAATTGAAATGATACAGTGGATATAAAACTGCAAAAATCTGGGAGAAATCTTCTGTACGGAGTCCTTGGTTATATATTTTTCTTCTTAATGAGTGCTATTTCTTATGTAGTGGCACGCAGAAGACCCTATTAATTTAGGACTGCTTCATAGTAAGTGATGGTAAGCTAACAGAAAAGAAAGTTGCAATCACTACTGGTAATAGCTTATACGCTAGTTAAATCCATTTGTTCCCTGCCTTTGACTACAAAAGCCCTAGTATGGAAGGGAATATGAAGTCCTGTATGTAGAAAGGAAGAAGATAAACTATTTTGAAAAACTAGGTGCACAGAGAGATAACAGAGAGAGCCAGGCTGCTGATCAGATGGGAAGCAGGAAGGTGAAGGCTCAATCACCCCCTCCAAAGCACAGAAAAGGACTGGATTCCCAAGTAATGACAAGAGGTGTGAAACTTGTAGTGGATGGTAATTCTGTATCACATTGCAGAGTTGTCTCTGTGTGGTTACTTGTGGTTACTCATGTTGGGGATTACAAACCTTTAACTTGGTATTGACTTATCTATAGAAAAGAGCCTCGAAGAATGCATACATATTCCCTATGTAATACATAAAAGGGAAGATACTTTGAAAAAAAAATTGCCTAGGCAGTGAAGTGTCTTTTTAATCTCTGCCATAATTTATGGACTATGTTGATTGTTTATATGCTCTGTCTGATTTGCACAACATAGGAATGTCTAGCTGTGAGAGATGTTAGATTTTGTCTTGGTTTCTTAAGCACCTGCCCTTTGCTGGTCCCTTGTTGTGTTCGGGATGCTGCATGCCTCTGCCTACAAGCTTGGGCTAATTCCCAGCTGCAAAAGGTGAGCCTACTTGTAGCTGTTGATGTTTGTTCAACATCTACAGAACATAGTGTTCTGCAGCCAGAGGATTTCAGCCACTGTTAGTTTAGGTGGTAGCAACACCTCTGAGACTGGATATTGACCCACATCATAGGATCATTGATCTAATTATGCAGACAAATAAGAACCACATCGTACAACTTATATTCACATCTGAAAGTATTTGCTCATGCAAGTTGATCACTGAAGCCAACAGGCCTCCTTAGATGAAAGAATATTCAGTAAACAAAGCTAACTGATGCCATTAGGCCAGAATTATTTAGGAAGAAAATTCAAATCTGAATATGCTAGAATTTTTCCTGTGAGACAGGTTTGTTTTTACATGATGCTCAGTATCACATTAAGATTCACACCATAAAACTTGTTTTGAGAGAATTTTCTTTACTTCAAATTTCAGGTATTTCTGAGACATTAGTTGTTTTTCTTACGTCTCTCCTTTTTTCCATTTTTTTCTTTTTTTTTTTTCCTGTAGACTTAGACTAAAAGCTAACAGCATTCTTTTCATTCTATATTTTCTGTTTCTTTTTCATTTTTCTTCTTTTATATTCTCTTTTATTCTCTTATGTCACTTCTTGTAAAGGTAGAGCAGTAAAACCAGAATTTAAAAATAGAAAAAACAAAGGTAGTTTAGCAAAAAAGCTTCTAGCATCATTCTATTTTATTCAGTGTGAAAAAATTATATTTAAAAAAAATCCAAATTCTCAAAGATTTGCATGATAACTCTATAACTTCAGAATAATATAATCTCCGATTTTGAGGAAGAACGGGAAAAATTTTAAATGAAATTGTTGCAAACAAGTTGACAGGGGTGGAGTGTGTTAACAGAACGTTCTTAATAAAAAATTGTGATCATATCTTTTCTATAGGTAGTTTAAGGAGAGAGCAGGATGGAGCAGGGAGGGGGAAAGAGCTCTCCTAAATCTCTCATCAATGACCTAGCTAATTAAAGAGTGTCAGTGGCAAGCTGTGTAAAATGTCCATTCCAGTTCCTTTTGTCCAGAAAGATGATTTCATGGGGATATAAGAGTAGGATTGCAAAAGTGCTTGTGTGGAAAACTGGGAGTTGTTCTACTGAAGCAATAATTCTTCTCTAACCTCTGCAGTATTGAACTGATTGTCATTTTCATTAGTTCTACTTTCTTCTTTTATTCCCCTCTCCCAGTCTGTTCAGCACATCTTTCAGTGAGCTCATACTGTGTCTATTCTTGGGTTTGGGTGGCTGTTTTGGGTGGCAAAAGAAGAGAGAAGTAAGTCTCATTCCTGAAAGGTTGTGTCTTCAGACCCTGGCAATGGGAGGCACAGAGGTGCCCGCTTTACTGCTCACTTTCCTAAATTGCAGCCAGCTGGGGCTCAGCCTCACTCCACACATCATAAAGGCCCACCTCAAGGTTGCTTTAAATTGAACTTTAGGGTAAGTCCCTACTCATAAAACTGGAGAGTGCCAGAAGGCAATGACACTCCAACTATGTCTTTTTTTTTTTTTTTTTTTTTAAGGATTGCCTCCTTGCCTTTTCCTCTGTGCCCTGTCCTTTTGGGGCTAGGCGGACCTCCCATAGTTACAGCTGTGCTGTTTTCAAGCTGCAGGCATAGGACACCTGTATTTGTTAGCTCTTAGGTTGCTTTCTGTCTTCTGGATCTACGTGAAACAGTTAGGGCGAGAAGATCAAAACTGCAATTTCAGTTGCCTAGAAGAACATGGATGCTTTTGCTTGCTTGAGGAGTGCCAGATGAGAAAGGGAGAACTGTGCAACAGCTTGAAATAGCCAATTGATCATCTATAAGCAGGCAATTAACCTCATTGTAGAGGTCTAACTCCAGGTCTTTCCAAAACCTTAGCCTTAGCATAAGGTCCAGGCAGTACTTAAGATCTCTTGGAACAAATCTGCAGTAGAGCAGATTTCACGCTGGAAAACAGCAGCTTGATTGCACTTCTGAAAAACAGAAGGATGTATAAAAGTGGGGAAAAATTGGCTGCTGTGGAATTTAGCAACAGATCATTATTTAAAATGATTACCTACCATCACATAAACCTATTTTGGACCAATTTCAATTGTACGTAAAAAAGGACACAATTTAGATGAAGTGTGTGCAATTTTTATATAATCTTAAGCCTATTCATGGTTGGGGTTTGGTTTGCTTTTTTTTCATTCTGTGTAAATCTAAGCTAGACTGTTCAGTACTCTAATTAAAGTCAACATTCTTTATGTGATAAATTAGGTTTTTCTGTTGAAGGAATTCTACAATAAAATGACATTGAAATTCCTAGTGAAAACATACAGAAGACATTTGAAAAATCACACCATGAAGTTTGTCTTTTAAATGATTTTCCAGATATATGCAAGTATTAGGAATTGAGTCAATTTTTATGTTACTTTGCTACTATGATTTCCACTGCTTTTCTAAAAAGCTCATTTTATTATATCTATTTTTGGCAACTCCTGCCCCTATAGTTTCCAGAATAAAATGGCATTTTCATTAACTGTCAGCAAAGGCAAATGTCTGTTTGTTTTTTTGGTTTTTTTTTTGTTTTTTGTCATTTCATTCTGTATTTTCTGCAATTGAAGCATCTAAATTGTGGAAGTTAGCCTGCTGATTGTAAAGCACTTGAGTAAAGTGGCAAAGATTTTTTTGAGCTACTTTGCACAGTTGAGGAAGCTTTGAATTCCTCTGTTTGCAATGAACCCTGTAAGCCTCCAGCAAAGTTCTGTTACCCGGTTACATATTCATCATGTTTCTGTATTAAAAAAAAATAAAAATCTTAAGAGGCGAAAAATTAAGGATCTCTTAAGATCTTGCTGAGGATGAAATGTAGACGGAATCAAATAGCTATTCTTTTCCTCTCTTTAGCTGGGGACAAAACCAGAGATGATATTTCTTAAACATCATGGCCAAGAAAATGCTGTGTAGTTTGGGAGTAGGTCTGAAATTTGATTTAAAAAATCTTAAACTTTGTATCTGAATTCTTAAAACACTTTGCCGAATTAAAATATTTTTCCTCCATATATATAAATTATTTGTTCTGGTGGTGTTTTAATTTTGACTTTTCCCTACTTTTTCCTAGTATAGTGCTCCTCATTATGTAACATCTATGCAGTTATCTTTGAGCTAGTTGCCTGAGTACCTAAGGAGAAATAAGCCTCTCTATAAAGACAGAAAGGAAGGGAAAAGGGAAAGTGAGTAAGAATCAGTCATTACAGTCACCATTTCTCCCCTGGTGTCCCTATAATGCAGCGTTGTTGTATGCTACCCTCTTTCTTACAACAAAGGCAACTGTAAGACTGTATAGTCTTTAGTGATTCCTGATAGTTTTTCCTCACTGTGCTTTTCTTTCTGGACATTTATTTTTGTGTCTGCACACACATGCAGATGCACACACACAAATATGCGTGTGATATATTAGTATATGCATGTCCATGCATGCATGCTGGTTTTTTGTCTTTTTTCCTTTGGATCTGTTTGCAGGTCTTATTTATTCTTCTGACAAAGAAATAATATGCTCTTAGATTAATTCCAGGTTAGTAAAATAAGAGAGAAAGGAAATTAATGTATTTCATGTTATGGTGGGATATGTCCAGTATTGAATTATATTAATTCTTACTATTTGTATACGGACATATTTACTTTTCTGATTTTTACAAATATTTACTAATTCAGCTTTCTGGTAGGCTTCTAAAGTGACTGAGGATTGTTATTCCCATTACAGGTAGACAGAAAGACAGCCATTGTTAGCAAAGGAAGGTAAAAGAAATTTTTATACTCATCCTCATGCTGAAAAGTATAATATACATGTCAGAAAGTTTGTCAGCCTCTCTTCTTGTCTCTCAGCTTAAACTGGGGGATTGCCTCTCCATGAAAGGCATCACCATAGTTGAATGCGGCCACTGTGTGCATAGAAAATATGTGAATTCGGTTTGACTGATTTCAGACTACCTGAACAGCTCTAATAGAACACATAGAAAGAAAAGAGGTTGAATGAGCAAAGAGATGACATTATATAAAGAAAGAATACTTCTCTTTTCTCTATTTTTCCTTCAACTGAAGTTGTGAGTGGTCTTACATACTAAGAAGCCTATTTGAGAGGGTCATTCGTAAGAAATTGATAGTGCTGTCCAAAAAATTCAACAGGATGTTCCTGATGGTTGTAATCTGAATTAAGCAGCTGTAAATTTTCTGTGACGAATATTTAGCCTTTTCAGTCTGTGTTTAAAAACGAACAAAGAAGAGGAAGTTTTCCCTGCCTCTTTACTTTTGCAAAAGATCGAAGAAAATATGTATTGTAGAGGATAAGTATTGCCAAGGTATTTCCTTTATCTCAACATCTGGTGAATGATATGTGCAGATTGGAGTAAGTGCTGTGACATGTCTTACGGCATATGATGCAAAACACAGTCAGCCTGTCTTGGGTTTGAATAAAACGTGATGGTGTTACTAAGACTTTTAATCAATTAGGCTACCCAGTTTTTAACAAGAAGACAGTAGCCAAGGTCTTTTCAGTAAAAATACTTGGGAACAGATCATTCATTGTTGTGTATTGACACACTTCCACCAGTTCCAGTGGTGTTCTTCAGCATTATGTGAGGAAATGAAGCCAAAAGTTAATTTGTATAAATGGTTTATTTGTTAAAAATATCTAGAACAGGACATTAACTGATGAGTAGCTACTTAATAATGCTGTATGAACATTCCTATGTGGATGGGTTGGGTATAAAAGGTTGTAATCCTTTTACTCTGTTCATCAGATAAGTCAACTGTATATTTTGCATGGATTACTTCCATGTGTGAATAGGCTTGTCTGAATTGCTTTTTATTCACCTTAAGAATTAAATATTTTGCTTCAGTGGATAACACCTGGATCATATTTCTGTCAATTGAAATGCTATTTTTAGTGGGGGACCAAACCATAAAAACAGTTAGGAATTTTTGCCACAGTTAGGTAGAACAGAGGTGTCACCTTTCATATTGTGTCATAACTTATCTCTGTTAGAGCGCCGGCTGAAAAAAGGAGATCTGGATTATTCATCCTGAAGTGACTAACATTCCCATCTCCCACTTGCCAGGCAGTGTATTAATCTCTGGCTTCATAAGCAAGGAATGCAGAACACTGCCCTGTTGAAACTCTACTGCTGTGAGGAAAAAAACCCAACAAACAACCCACCCTTTTTAAGGGGGGGAGAAGACAAAGCAGGTACTGCTGTAACCCAGGACTAAAGAAACTTCTCTGGTGAGGGTGAGGCACTGTACGTGTCAGCGGCAAAGGGGGCAAGAGGAGGAGCAGGTCCGGAGTTCTGGACATATGATGTTCATCAGTGCTGATACTCAGCATGAGCATCAGAATGTGGTCCTATTGCTATTTTCTAATACAGCTGAATGTATTGATACTGCAGCTGTTGAACTAGACTGTAACATGAAGTGACAGCCATAGCATTGCAGTTAGCAATTTTGAGAAGTGATAAGAATTCTTGTTTACTCTGTAAATGTGATAGTTCAGACTTGTCAGCCTCGGCCTCATGTGTTACATAAGAGAACAATATACAGTGTTTTGTTGTTATTTTCCTAATTATAATAGTTTTACTTCCAGAACTAAATTTTTGACTCCACTCTTTGCCATTGTGCAGATTACCCCCCAGGAGAGTTTTGCGTGTTGATCAATGGCAGGATTTGGTTATATAGGAAAAAACAGTCCATGCTGTTAGTGATGACAGATACAATTACATTAATTCTCTGCAGTCGCCTTTGTACACAGATTTCCCCATTAATATTGATAGACTTTAGAGTCACAAGCACATGTTGGGAGAGGAGCAAGCCCCTGAATTTTGCTCTTTGTGGAGCTGACTATATCACTTTATGTCTAAATGTAAGGAAAGCTGCTGACAGTTTTGATATATTAAATTATAACTGAGAACTAATTCAAGGATCAAAGATGCTCTTTGGGAGAGATCACTTTACTGGTAGGAAAAATCATTACCTTTTTTCCCGGTTTCATATATTTGTACTGTGTGTCTTGGAAATATCATTCCCTACAGTTTCTGAATCTTGATGTTTAATTTAACACAAAGGTCTTTGAGCAGCACAATGGGAGGGGGACTTCTGCTAGTAAAACCTCGTAGAAGGAAATTGAAATGTACATGTTTTTTCTCATTTATCAAAGAAGTGCAAAAATATAAACTGACATTTTATATCAAATGAATTATGAACTGTGTACTTTGTACCTAAGGGAACAACAACTAAATTAGAGTTTTGTTAAAAAGAGAGAGAGAGGAAAAAATAGGCTTTTAATAAAATATACAGTCATTTTTGGTATTTTGTCTGAACCTGACATATGCTGTACTTTGCAGAAGAAAACGAGAGAGTATAGGCAGGCTACTTCAAAGGCTATATGCTTTGAATGCCTCAGAGTGAATTGAGAAGCAGGTTAAGATAACACACAAATCAGAGTTTCTACTTAATAAGTATTGTTGCTTTGATATTTTTGTTTTCAGCTTTGTCCAACTCAGGTGAGCGGGAAAAGATAATATGCTTTTTAATAGCTTGAAGATTGGAGCAAAGTAGTAAATTATATTTTTTTTTTAACTTCCATTTGTAAGAGTATGGTTGCTACTGAAAAAGACTTCCAGGGAGCAAAATTTTAGAAGACACTTGATTGAACTATAAGAGGTAGATTTTCAAGGAATTAATATCCTCGGTATTTTAAGGGCATGACTTCCACTGTCATTAGGTGAACAACACTTCTTGCGAGTAAAGAGGAGACTCCCAGTCTGTAAAGTTAGAGTTTGTAACACACATGAGTTTTTGTACATTCCCAATTTCTGAATTTCCTTCATGACTTTCAGTGGGAATATATTTGCTTCAGTGCATTGACATAGAAGACACTTTGATATTGTTGTGATAAGCACCTACACCTTAGAGAAAATGGGAAATGAGAAGATAAAATTCAATGGTTTCTTTGACAACATATTCCCTAGTGCGCTCCTGTAGTGCTTTTTGATATATGAACAAAATATCCAAGAACTAGTTGCTTTTCTCGTATGCCATATACATATATTTCGTAAAGATATATTTCAGAAGATTAAGTAAGTTAGAATATACAAAAGCTTTCAGAAACTCCGCAAACTCCTTGCAGAAAACAACAGTGTATGAACAGCAATTGTGGGAGTATCATACTAAGAACACATCACAAAATCTAAAGCACAATGAGACCGCTGTTTGTAGCTTTAATATTGTTTTATATCAGTACCATCAGAAGACTAGAACCAAAACCAAAGCTGTAATGAGTTGTATTAATGATGGCACATCCTCAGCTGAGATATCCAAATGTATTTACACCCAGGGAGGCAGTGCCTTGGTCTTTGCAACCTTGCAATTCCCAGTAATGGTAAAGTCATCTGATCCTTTAATATGTGAGTCTGCTGTGAAGAATGGTTTATTTATTGGTATAAACAATGGGTATTTTTAGTTAAAAGAAACATGTTTGGTTTTCCTCGTTTATAGCTAAGATTTTACTTTTATTATTCAACAATACTGATTTTCTTTTTCTAAATGTACTCTCCCTTTATAAATCATAGTACTATATAGTATTCATTTCAAAACAACGTGTAAATGCCACTGGAAATGTGGCAGTGTAAATGCACATTTTTCTGTCACAGAAAGGGAAGGAGAAGAGGTGGAAGCTTGAAGGGATGCAGTGGTTTGGCAGAGCCATGACAGAGAGCTGGTCCCCTCTAGGCATGCCGGAGAGTCAGACTTTCTCCTTGTGTTGTCTGTGGAGGAGATGAGAGGGATGAGGACAGCAACTGTAGGTGAGAAGAATCACTTTGTTCTTTCTCAACACCTGCCTTCCATTTTCCCTATAAAAAGACATTGACAGTGAGACAAGGGGTTTTTTTGATTACCACATATGGCATAAGGAAGTTAATTAGCAGCTGTGAACCAAATCCAGCTCTGTGTTGCCTGGATTACTAGGAGCAGAAACTTTGAGGAAACCTCTTTTCTTTCTGTTTCTGCAATATAGGAAAGAATTTGAGGGGGGAAATGTCTGTTGTGGCTTCAGTTGTTTCATGGCCAAAAGGTAGTCCAGTGACCTGAATCTTGCAGATACCTGTAGGACATTCAAGATATATTAAGACAGCACCGCCCACCGTGCATAGTGGCTCCCTAACATCAGGTGATCTGTCATTTTGTCAGATCTGTTTCCTATTTATGGACACTCTCAAGCTTGGATTCCATCAAAAATTGTTGTATTTCACACCATCCTCTATGTACTGCAGAGAAATTGATGGATTAAAAATCCGTAGGTAATCTTATTGCAGATCTAATTTATTTGCAAACCTGCATTGTTCTCCAGTCTGTACATTTAGGCATATATGAACCAATGATCCTGTCAAAATACACATCAACTGGTAAAACTTTAGTTTTCTGCCAGCAGGATAGACTGTTCTGTAACAGTCCACTGGCAAATTCATACTGCAGGAGTGCACATAATGCTAGCATTTGAACCAGGAGACTTCTTGTTTAACAAGAACGTTCACATATTTTCTAATATCTCGCTTCCTTTAGCATTGAGTTAGGTTGCTATATTTTCTTAGTTTCTTTTGCCACATTGAGTGGAGATATAGCAACAATCCTTTGCAGAAACCACGTCCACTTGTTCAAGTAGAAGCCTGCTTTCTGGTTTTGAATATCCTATGTTATCCTTTTGCTTTCAGTCATAGAATAAAACAATATTAAAAATTAATTTTCAACAACTTATGCTTCAGACTGTGGCATGTGGTTCTTGTAATGTAACCACCTCTGTGCCTTCTCCTTTGTTCCTTCTTCATCTTCTATGATGCTAGAGTCCCCTTCACTGAATTATTAGGTTGGAAAAGAGTTCATCGGGAAATTATCTTGTGCATCGTCTTCCCTCAGAACCCTAAGTTGTCTCATTTCTGGTAAAAAGTTTAATCTGATGGAGATTTGAAATCTTTCTTGCAGCAGTTTAGTCCCATTACTGTATGCCCTGTTTCCGAGGACACAGAGATTCTCTTTGTCTTTGCGAAACTTCTGTTGTTCTTTAAGGTACGTAGGTGTAAACTTTCTTCCCCAGTCTTTTCCCAACCATCAGTGATATAATTTGCATTTTTTTGTTGCTTTCCAGA
Organism: Pluvialis apricaria; assembly: GCA_017639485.1. NCBI lineage: Eukaryota > Metazoa > Chordata > Aves > Charadriiformes > Charadriidae > Pluvialis > Pluvialis apricaria. The sequence goes on from CM030009.1 coordinate 25,014,951, forward strand.
ATCCCCTATTTCCAGAGCTATTTAAGAACGGCTTAGTTTCAAACACGAAGTAAAAAGCTTAAAGCCAGCCTGCAGTTCTTTGAAATTGTACCATCAACATTAACAAAGAAACTTCAGTTTAGCCAAGTGTTTCCTTGCCAGCAGTCTATAAGACTCTCACCAGAGATGTTTCCATCAGCGTGGAAGCTAGTGTACATGCTTCTGGTCATACGTCTTTGCCTGCAGATATCAATTGTAGGGGAAGCTGTAAGATTTTGGAGATGATGTCAAATTCTTTCACCTTCTTCCTTTAAAAAAACAAACAAACAAACAAAACCCAAAAAACTTCCTGATGTTCATCTCTAAAGCTGTTTCATGCAGGAAGCTGAAGCTATTGCGTGAAGATAGACAGGATCTTGTTCCGTCTGGATCTTGCCAGGTCTGTTCCCTTAAGTAAAAAGAGGCAGATCAGACAGTTTCTCAAAGCTACTTCACAGAGATATTTAATTTTCCAGTAACCAGAGTCATAATTAACCCACAGGAACTGTTTGTTTAATTGTGATTTCTGCCTGATTTTCTAATACCAATCCTTATGTTTTTTCCTCATAGTATTTTTTAATAAATAATTTTGTGATATGACAGTTATTGGCTAGGCATCCTTTTAAACAGTCTGATGAATAATTAGTTTTACTGAGCAGTTATAAATTCCATCCAATGTCTTTATTACAGGTATTAAAATCATTAATCATTCAGCTAATTGCTTATTGGCATTCTTTTGTAGCTTTTAGAGTTTAGCAAAGTTCTTGCTGAGTAACATAGATAAACTTCTATCTAGCATGAGACAGGTTACTTCTTATATAAAGGTAAAGGTGACAAATCTGTAAGACATTTTTACAGTGTCGACTTCAGTAAGATGTAACACTTAGGAAAGGGGTGTTTCTTACACATATTTTTACTTGAGACCCCTATCTGGATTGCTGATGTTGAGGTTTTACATGAAGAAAAGTTCATTAAAAGGAGGGGGGAGGTTTGATTTTGTTTTTCACTAGAGCAATATTAATGAGGAATAAGTAAGTCTGCCCTAGGATTTCAAAAGACAGTTGTCTTAAACTTCAGGTTGGCAGGTCATGGAGCCTGCGCTGATTTTCAGGGCCCTACCAAAATGGTACTCTGCAGCATGGAATACCAAATAGTGCAAGTGGAAGAAAATTTGCTATTAGAGCTTACGCACTCAATACAGATAAAGATAAATTTTAGGTTTTTCAAACTTCTTATTTTCATTTTTCCGAGCAATATTGTGCCTTAAAAGTACAAGTAACATTAAAGATTAATACTAAAAGTGTAAAGATTTACAAAGACACTCCTTTTCAAATGAAATTACTATTATAGCAGAGATCAAATGTATAAAACAGGATAGATCATGAAAAGAGAATAAGGTATTTCTGTACCCTGTGTATGTTATACTTCTGAAAAGAAAAATTCACAAACATGAGGTGTGAACAGGTTTGGATTTACTGGGAATTTTGCAGTGGCTTTAAGCTACTCCTTTATGTCTCTGTACTTGCTTCTTCCCATAGCACAGTTTCCTTTCTTCCCAGACCCCGTGTGCCAGAAAGGGGCAAGCAAGAAGGCCACCACGGACCATTGTATGTTCCAAAAGGCATGAATGTGTGTTGAATAAAGGGTGCGTTGTCCCTGGTATATGTATTATTGGATGGAGATATATCTATAACTGGAAACATGTATTAGTGAAATTATAAAATTAAAAAGAAAATCCAAGAATACTCTATGCATTCTTTAGGCATTGAGTAGATGGAAAACAACATGGTTGAATGTATATTTTAAATGAAAAATCAAGAACAGTTTTGTGTATTTGCTATACACTGAATAGGAAAGACAACTGGGAAAAGAGGGTTAAAAACCAAACCGGAGTAAACCTCAATGAACCTGTGAAGATAAGAAACAAAAAAAGCAATCTTGCTGCTTTGCCAATAGATAAAGGTTTATAACTAGCATGCCCTTCTAGTGATGACATATGGCCCAGCATCATGGCCTGTCTTTCGGTTAAATGAAACAAAAACACATGGCCATGTTGAGAATTATGGACAGTGCAATGACTGGAATTATTTGCACTGATCAAACAACCAGATAACAGGCATACCTGGGAAAATCAGGAGAAACAAATGTCAATGTGCAGAACATATTGCCATAGAAAATGTCGTAATGAGATGATCTCAGTATGGGCACCTAAAAAAGAAAATGAATCAGGAGTATCTAAAACAACCACCACAATGAGATAAAGAAATGGGGTTTGTGAATTGAACCTGGAAAAGAGTGAGAGTAGGCATGACTGAGCGAGACATTCATCTAAAGGCAGCCTGACTGAAACTTTTCCTTGCTGTTACGGCACAAACTGTGGAGAGCCTTTTTCCTTCTCTGCAGTTAAATATCGGCAGTTATCATTTGCATACACATGTATGAAACATATTTCGCTGAGATGCAAATGCATCAACTGTGCTAAATATTTTACACGTGCAGATGTGGCAAATTGTGGAGTTACATTTACATAGCTCCAAACTCTTCTCACTGCCTATCTGCAGATATTACAGATACCGCAGGGCCAATATATCTGATCACTGTTAAAAGTGGTGTCACTTCATTTCAAAGTTGGTGTGAGTTTACACCAGTTTGATAGATATCAAATCGAACTCTACTGGCTTTTCTTCCTCTTATTAATGATTCATAGTGCAGACATTTTTATAACTAGATAATAATTTATTGTCCTACTGATAGTTCACTTTTAATTGTCCTACTTAATATTTTCTACTTTCAGAAAATGTAAAGTTCAGATATATCCTTATGATAAATATAATTAGTACCTCACAGAAAAATAGGTTTTAAATATGGAGTAAACACTTAAGCACAATCGTTTAACACAATGCTTGCTGTCCTAAAATAAACAAATACTTAAAAAGCTGACTACTCCTGCATATGTAGTATAAGATAAGGAAATTGAGGCAAGAAGTTGAAACAGTTTTCAAAAATTTCTTAGCACATTAGTGGCCAAGCAGGGATCAGATCTTTCTTGACTCATCTGCATGTATGTGAGTATCTGGAATACAATATATCATTGCGAGCTTGAATCGGTCTTCAGTTTTTATTATTTTCTGGGGCTGTTTATTAATTCTTTGATTAAAATTGACATCTGATTAAATATTTTATTCTGCCTTTGCAGTCTCTTCTTATACAAAGCGTGACTTTCTGCCCTGCTAAGTGAGGATTTACTGGGCTAGATGTTGATTCAGTAGGTTGCAAGTGGAGTGGTTGCCCCCTGAGGGTCATATTGAAGCTTGAGGGGAGCTTTTTGAGCAACATTGCATCTTAAAGACGATATATCAAGCTGATAGATACATGGCTCTTCTGTTGAGAAATTCGCAGTAGAATTATTGCTGGTTGCCAGTTATTACTTGGGTAGTAAGGAGTGTCTCGGGAATATGGATTGGATAAAAAGGGTTAAGCTGAGGGAAATGTTACAGTGAAGACCTTGGTGATGAGGAGTGTTTGAAATAGTCAAAGGATGTTTTGTGTGCAATTTAGAATTGCCATTTTTGGGGGGGGAAGCGCTCTGTAGTTTTAATGATCAAAGCATGATTAGTTTAATAGAGCACCTTTCTCATTATGACTCAGCAGAGACTTGACAATTTCTTTGTTGTACTCTTCTGCCCACCTGCCCCGTTCCTTTGGAAGCACATGGCTGAGGGCACTCGCTAGTGCATAGCTGAGGACATTCTGTGCAAGCTACAGGAAGTCTTTCAGATTAAATAAATTTGCTGTATATTCTAACATGTTGGTTTGAAAGTAGTTGGCTAGGCTTGTTCTACAGGTCAGTCGACTTTCACAGGAGAGATTTGTCCAAATTTTCTACTCTTCCCTATGCTGTGCTTTTGTTGGTAGAAGAGATTTGAACATTTAGCTGAGATTACCTACGCCATTAAAATAACATCCACACTGTGAATTGTTATTGACATTTAGGCAGCTACATCTTTGTTTTTTGATGAACATTCCTGTATGGCTGTAATAACCACCACTATACATACATAAAGCTTAATCAGAGCTTGTGTTTTGTAGATCTCAGAGAGCTTTACAAAAAAGGATAAGTATTATTATCTCCATTTAACAGATTGAGAAATGAAAGACAAAGGTGAAGTGATGTGTCCTGACAGAACCGGAAATATAATTAACGCTTTTGCCTCCTCAGTGAGTTGCTCACACTGTCTCCTCAATAACAATGTGAACTTTTGCTTCCTGGCCAAATTACAGCTCAGCTAATTAGATTCATTTTTAGATGTAGCTTTTTTGCTGTGTAGAATTTCTGTGTGCACTTAAACAACTGGTGCATTTTAAGCTACAGACAGTTCAGTTCTAAATGAGGTAGTACCCTGCTTTGAAGGGATATCAAGTCTTTCAGTTAGTGTCAGCTTGTGAAAACAGTTTAAAACCCTCTACTAAAAGTTTTTACGTTATTTGTGCCATCTTTCTCATGCTGGCTGAGTTTGCCTGCTAACAACTTCAGGAATCACTTTATAAAAGGATGCCAAAATAATTCATGATTATCTGTGAGTACTGTTCTTTACATCTATAAGATTTAAACTCCCTTATTGCACAACTTAACTCCAACATGCGTTATGTCACTGCTAAACAGAACAATGTTAATTGAGGTAAATATATGTTCTCCATTTTACTTGGAGAGTGAAATTTAATTCACATACAGAGGCATTTGGTGTGCAGATGTTTGTTTTTGATGGCTCAGCTGGAGGGATGTTGGGGGCTGTTCAAGTTAAATCAGCCATCTTCTTCCCTCTGAGTTGAGGTGCTCACAAGCTCTTGATTGGCCTTGAAGGTGTTGGCAAGGAATTTGCAGACCATGAATTACCTTAGTCTCAGACATCTCCTGGATTTGGAAATAGGAAGACTTCAAGTTTGCTTGATATTTACTGTAGCCTTATTGCCTAGATCTAGGTAACAGCAGCAGGAGGAAGCATCCAAAGGCAGCCAGGCTGGCTCAACCCCAAAAATTTTATGTTGTCTTTTACATGGTAATAGAGAGGAGGGGAAAGGAGTGAGGGAAGCTGGAGATCCTGTTCCGCTTCATTTTCTCCTGAAAAAAACAGGAGGGTTGCAGAGCTAGGGGCCAATTTTCAGAAGTAAAATACCTGATAAAAACTCAGGTATCCCAGCAGCCAGCTTTTAGCAAAAATTTCATATGAGAACTGGCAGACATTGAACTTAAAGGAAAGGGAACAAGCCTCTGGATTGGAGCAAGCCATGTCTTGTACCTTGCTATGTAATACAATTTGGAGCTGGAGCTGAAGAATTTTGAAATTCCTCAGTCACAAGTATGTATAATCAGAGTAAAACAGCCCGTTGCTAGTTCACATATCTCTGTATATATATGTCAGTATAAATAAAAACTGTTGTGTATGACTGATGACTTTTTTTTTTTCTGAGCCAATGCCGTCCTTTCATCTGTTTGAGGGAGAGAATGATTCAAATAGTGTATCACAAAGTCTGTTACTTTCTTCTTAGTAACCACCTCATATAGAGGTAGTAAGTGAAAATCATAAAACTTACTGTAAAATGCTGTTCGCTCATCTTACAGCTTACAACTTATGCCCTGAGACTTACAACTACACCTTAAGTTACAGATCTGTGAGACTGTTTTTTCCAATAGAAAGAAGGAGGAAAATAACAGCAACAAAAAATTTCTGTTGGAAAGACCGAAGAAAGAAGCAAGTGGTAACTACTGGACTATGAAATGCAAAACTATTATACAAGGGTTTAAATGACAAAAGCAGTAACTTGCTGGTGTTTCAGCTCTCTGGAAAAGAGCTACAGAGCTATGGCTATAGACATGCATTATATATAAACATTCCAGATGTGTTTATATACAGAAAGTTTCTTCAAAAGATTGTGTTCTTCTTAAAGAAAAAACAAAGCCATAAACTCAAGGGTGCGAATTGGCATAGTTCTCTCTACTCCATGCCGTGAAATTTGCAGCAGTTAAAGGTCAATGGTGGTAGGTATCATTACTGACAGATTTTGATCTGCAGTTCCTGGACTTCATAAAAAATAATTTCCTTAACAAAACAGTGGGCTAGAGACTGAGACTCTAGTGAATCTATTTTGATTTCTACCTAAAGACCTTTTCTCCCTTAAAATTTCTGCTGTTTTCTTTTAAATTTATTATTAATTTATAAGGGTGAGAAGGTATCTGAATGGTAAAAAGTCTGATCCATTTTACTCTTGCTGAGTAACATTTCTGTGAACATTTCTTTAACTTCTCAGGGTGGCAGACCTGGGCACAAGGAGAAGTAGATAATATTTGAACAGGTGGTAGAGAATATGTTGCTTCTGAATTACTTCTGGTGTTTGGAGGTTTGCTTTTAGCAAAGTGATATTCATGTAGCTGTATTGGAAAGACAAAAATAAAGAAATAGCATTGTTCAGTAGTGAAAATGTTAAACTAAATGGACCATGTTAACATTGCTGTTGATCCTGAGGAACAGTTTTTCCAGTATATGGAACATTTTGTTTCCACCCGGCATATGTTCTCCATGGTTTTCTCTGCTCTAATTCATCCATGTTTTTCGACAGCTCCAGATGGCGTGATGCCTCCAAGGCTTTCATCTGCCACTCCGACCAGTCTTCAGGTTGTCTGGTCTACACCAGTTCGCAACAACGCCCCAGGCGCGCCCAGCTATCGACTCCAGATGCGGCGGAGGCATTCTGCTGGTGACATTTTAGAGTACGCAGACCATAGCAAGGCCACTATCAACTGCTGAGCAAGAAAAGTCCCGTTGTCTTGAATATGGCTCACCTTTAGGGTGGCTGGTTTTGTTACAAGACATGTAATGTTTTAGTTTTTCTTTAGGTGCTGGGATGCTTAATGATATAACTCATGCTGCTTTTCTTTGCAGTTTGCTTTCCAGCCCTACTGCTTCCTTACAACACAGGGTCGGAGATCTTCAGCCATACACCGAGTATGAGATGAGAGTGGTTGCCTCCAATGGTTATGGCAATGCTTATAGCAACTGGACTTCAATGACTACAGCAGAGGACAGTAAGCAGTCCGATCTTATTTGACTCCCTTTAGCAGAAATTATAAATAACAGTTCAGCTGCCATTGCACATAATTTCTTTTTGGTTATCAAGCTTTTTCAGTTAAATACTAATAATATATTTCCTTCCTGAATATTAACTTGCAGTAATAACTCCTAAGGGATCAAGTATCTGTTGTGTTAGCTTTTCATAAAACATGAATATTTAAATGTATGTTTTGTGAAGTAGTAGCTGATTTCGTTATATAATATCCCTCCATGCATATGTGTTTATATAGGGTTTAAGATACACTTGTAAGTACAGCTTTGTAAGTGGTATTCCTTTATATTCAGGGGCTGAATTCTGATTTCAGTCGTATCAGAGAAAATAAGTTGAAGTTAATAGCATATGACATTTATCTTATCTCAGTGTTGAGAATACCTAAGCTGTACCACAGCTAAACAGAACTTTTCATTCCCAGTGATCTTTGTTAATTCAAAGTGGTGATCTACTGGTCTGAAATTGAGTTTGTCATTGACAGTCCCATCACTTTCCTCATTAAGAGTCCTATGTTCTGCAGACTCACTCCACATAATTTGTTCAACAATCCCTTGGTTTAACAAACAGGTATTACCATTTAGGTACAGCCATTTAGTTGGCAGGGAAGGATTTTGCACCTGATCCAATATGTAAGCAGAAACATATGACAAAACTTGAGCTGGTTCTACGTAATACATATACAAAATATATAATGTCCAGCTTTTTTTAAGAAACTGAGCTATTAGTTTTGCCTTACAATGTAGTAGGATATCTAACAGCACCCTTTTTCGAAAAATCTGTTGTTTTCAAATATATTTTGGGTTTTTTTTTTAATCAGTAATGGATGACCCCATTATACCAAATTTTTAGATAAATTATTTTCTAAAGTGACTATTCCTGTTATATCTTGTTTAATAAGAAAGTCAGTCATTCTGAGGAGGAAAAGGCGGGGGTGTGGGATGTTTCATTACTGGTTTCATTACTATGTTGCTTTCTCTGCCTTCGCAGTGCCTTGTGGTCTTACTCTATTTTACACTGATAGGAGATCTGCATTTCAGACCATAAATTTAACCTCATTTAGGCGCATATGGATATTGTAGCAAATATTCAGTGCTGGTGACTTAGCTTCATTTTAGTCCCTTCTCTAAATGGATAGCCGTCTCAAGAAAACACTCAGCAGAAAGCATTCATTCCCACAATTGTAAAACATTTTTCTTTGAAGCTGAGCAAATAATTCACAAACAGAAATGTATCTGATAAATCCATTTAAGCTCCAAAGGTATAAATGCTTCTATGAACACATTGCCTATAAGTAAATACGTAATAAAAGTAAGTTCTGAACTTGGTCTTTACATACTGGAGATGTGGTTTCTACCTGTGAAAATCTTCCTTGAGACTCAATTAATTGTTTGTTACTAAAAGTGGATACAGTATTATTAAATGTGTCTACATTCATAGTCTAAATGTAGCCAGTCTCCTATGACTATTTCATTCAAATTGCAATGCTCTGGTCAGATAGTTCACATAGTGTTTTCTTTTTAGATAGGAGGAGCACAGAAGTGCATTTAAAAGGCGTCACTTGTTAGTATATGGAAAAATTATTTTTTGTGCAAAGTAGTAGGTGTAGAATTTTAAAATTCTCTTTTTGGGACTTAGGGATGGGGCAGAAGGCCTGCATAGGACATGCATTCCTACATAGTGTTCTTGGACGTATACGTAGAAGTTACCTGCTGCATAGAACTTGGGTGGTCTTTGTGCACTAGCATGAAATGCTACCCTTTGCAAAACTTAGCTGCAAAAATGCCTTAAGTTAGTATGGAAGGTAGATGTTGTCAAAAGAAACTTAAGAACAAGAAAAGAAACATATAATGCCTTTGCCAGTGTTTACATAATTAAAATATTTTGAAATTAACAAACGACTCGCCTTTTCAGTTATGATGCTGCAGCTTGCTCCTTAGCTTAAAACAAACTTCTGTAGTTCCGTTGTAAACTCCATGTCTCCAAGGGGAAAATTATTTTCCTTAAAATGTCCTCTTCCATTTGCATTGATACTGCTAAGAATACATGCTGGTATGTCCCCAGTGTCTAACCACCCTTGCAATTTACAAAAAAAAGCCCCAACTTTCAGTGCTGACAAAGGACTCCGGTTTTGGTGTCATTGTGGAGGGCTGCCATCTGTGAAAGGGTATTCAACTCAATTGCTTAAGACTGAATGATTGTCATTGTGTATAAGCCGTATTTCTGTCAAAGTTTCAATATGTTTCTTATAAAACTGGCTATACTGACAGTTGTTGCAGAAGTACACTTAATTCCTGGCCCTGCTAACCAATAGACTTTGACTTTTTAAAGTCCAATTTGATAGTAGAAATTTCCCATGTCTCTTACTCTGTTGAAATATGTGTATATACGTGTTCTTACTGAATTTTATGCAGTGAATATATGTCTTTTTTTGTTTCACCAAAGCATAAAATGTCTGTAGGAATAAAATATATGTGTGTGTGTGTTTATGTGCACATACGCTTGATAGCAATAGATGTAAATCAACACATCCACTCTTAAAGTCGATAGAGTTCTACTAATACACACTGATGATTTCACAATATATCTGTATATTATATTTTATTTGTGATAAATATTTAGTAAACTAGGAGGATATTAGGAATGATTAAGGGAAAATTAGCAAATCCTGCTATAAAAATCTGTTTTATCTCATAATAAAATGTCTTAATTTGCAGATTAGTGGGTTTGGGTTATTTTTTAATACAAGACGAAATGCTGTAAATAATTTTCAAATACTACCATTTACATGATTGTGGCACAAGTAACTCGTTCTATGCATTTTTTAGTCTAACCTGCCCATGCCAAATAACAATAATGTACATATCCTATGAATATTTTAACACCTGCTAAACATATGTTAATAAAAGACGTTTGTTCCAGTGATCTTGGTCAGTATAGCATCAGACTATTTACTGCCAGACAAACAGAAACAGCTGATGACGTTTCTGGATTAGGTCTTGCTTTCAGTAACTTGAATGTAAATTTAAGATAACTATCTTGCAATGTAATCACCACTGAACTGAGAGGTCACTATGTACCATTGAACTGAGAGCAGAATTTCGTGCATTGCATTCAGAAATAAAATGAAAAATTCTAGATATAACAAAGAAGATAGATAGCAGTTAAGTTTTTCCTTTCATTATGGCAAGTCTTTGAGCTGTCTGAGAAGGAAGCTGTAAAAGAGTGTGTTGTAGTTATCTGAAGCTGGCCCAGTGGCAGCTGCTGCATTCTTCTGGTGTAGCTTTATGATTTGCAAAATGATATTGGTTGGTAGTAATCCACCTGATGTAATCTTTGATCAGAGGGATATTTCCCACATGAGAAAGGTGCTTTTTCTAGTGCTTGAGAAAATTCATCTTGATTTGGACAAGTTTTAAGCTAGCAAAATTGCTACCTTAGAGAAAAGCTGCCTGTTTCTTTTCTTTTGAATGTCCCAGAAACTGTCTGCAGTCCAGTGAGTTGCGTACAGCAGGACGTCTCAGTCATCAGCATGTTCTCTACATTGGCTACATTTCAGTCCTGTGGGTCAGTGTACGATTCCAGTATGGAGAGCTCTTACTGAAGCCCTTTTATAAGTGCCTGGCTTGCAGTAGTCAAGAGAGAAGGTTTTGCGAGTTGCCTATCAGGCAGTTCAATTTTTTGTTCTTTAGTTCTTACATA
>CM030009.1:25698868-25791368 GCA_017639485.1 Pluvialis apricaria
TCCAGAAACGGTACCGCCGAACCGCAGACTCTGTTCTCCAGGAGCAGCTGCACGCCCTGTGCCCAAAGCTGTCTTTTTGTGTTATGTGTCACCGCAGACTTTAGCCAGAAAGGTTCTGAACTTGGAAAGGGAGCGGGGAGTCACTTGCTAAGACACAGGGCCCCGAGCAAACTGGAGGGTGAGCGAGGAATAAACAATAAAATCAGCTACAGGGTAGGTACAAGGAACGATCATAGGTCAGCAGCCTATGGGGAGAGAAAGGACAAAGGAAACCGTACATAACCTTTTCTATATTTAATGCAATTGTTTCCAGAGAGATATGGTTTATTAACCTTGTCTTTTCTTTTCTTTTTTTCTTTTTTCTTCCCCAAAACTATTGGTATCATCAGCTGCTTTCAGCTGGCCAGTGCAGGTACTGACTACAGGATAGCTGGGGCAGCTGGAAGCACGTCCTGCGCTGTGGTCCAAGTAGCAAAAACCTCAGCGTAAGCTGGTTTAATAGGCTTTGTGGGCAGATTTCACAGCTCACCCTAAACTCTGTCCTGCTGTAGCTAGGCAGCTGCTTCTGGTATCTTGGCAATCTATGGGTAGTTTGGGTTCAGAGATTTGCACCTTTTCAGCAGGTGAGTGCAAGCCTGTATTATTCTTTGTGAACCAGAGATTAAGTGTGAAGGTAAAAACTCAGCAGGAGCTGGGAAATGCTGCCTTTCAAAGAGGAAAAGTGCAGTTAATCACTTTTAGGAAATAAGCTGCAAGGTGGGAGTTCAGGGCTGACAAGGAGTTCAGAATTCAGTAGGGGCTGCAAGCGCAGCGTGTCACCAGTGCATTTCTCAGGCTGGTGTGCTCCCAGCCTTGGAGGGGCCTGGGCTTGACATTCAAAATCTGTCCTTGTGTTATCTTCCACATCTACGCCACGAATTGTTGACATGTTGACAGTATTGACACTGCCCAGTACTGATACACAGACAAAAATGCTCTAGAGATGCCCGTGGCTTTGTTGATTGTCAGGCTGGTCCCAACTAAAGAGGACCGGTGGAAATGGAGAAGCCAGGCAACCCCATAGAGATGTCTGGCTTTTCTCTTTAGGGACATTTGTGACAGTGAAAGACCCAGAGATCTAGAGAGAGGTTCCTCATTTTTTTTCATGAAAGGAACAAACTCTTCACCACCCTCACCCATCAAGATACTTCCTACAACTTTGTAAGTATTAACATCCCTACTGCAAGTCTTTACAGGGGAGAGTGCAGACCTAGAAGAAGTAAAGACTCAAGTTTCTGCCTAATATATGGAAGTGATTTGCCTGGGTTAAATATACTTTAATCCACTCATTTGAAGTTTACAAGCATTTTTAGTATGTCATTACAGAAAGCCTGTACACAAATTTCCAAAGACAAAAAGTGACAGCAGCACAAATGTGGTTTCAGGAACATATCATGATGACAGAACTGGATGACTGTGGGGAACAGGCAAGGGCAGCTGTTAGGTGTGAATGTGACACTCAACACTCAGATGCTTGCAGTTCACAATTTGCTTTTATCAGAATCAGCAACCTCATAACTGCCATTCTGTGTTAACTCCAGCCTGCCCCGGCAGACCTGCATTAACCTTTGCTTATGGAGCCACGGCAGGACTCAAGCAAATAAAAAAATATAACATGTCAGATTCTCCACTGGTGTAAATCAGCATTTCTCCACCGACTTTGAAGGAACAGCATCTGCTCGCTCAAGCTGAGGATCTTACTCGGTGCTACTATAGCATCATTTCTGTGTCGAAGACTAGAGAAGGGACTTTGATCCTCTGATAACTCCTTGAGGCTCCCTAAGATAATTGGTCAGGACATTTCCTGACTTATCCAGGGTCATTTTATCTGCCCTTTTACTTGGAGAGGGATGACAGGCAAGAGAAAAGTCTTGGAGCCTTCACAGATGCAGACGACCTACGTGAGTGCTGTAGGTCAGGCACCCCTCCCGACATGAGGGACACCCCATTGCCACCGGGCCGTGCTTAACCTACCCTGCTACTGATGTGGAAACAGAAACCCTTCAGGGTGACCCGGGCCCTAAGACTGCGTACCTCTTTTGTCCCAGCTCACTGGGGGTGCTGGAAAAGGAAAGCGTGTGAGCTGCATTTCTGCTGATGGAGGTATTCACACACTGTAATCAAGCAATCTCTCCATATTCTCTAAAGTTCTCACAGTAATGCGTTTTCTTCAGTTCTAACGATGATTTTTTGCAGCTATTTTCCAAACCCCTGATTTTTTTCAGCTTCATTAAACATATGGTCACTGAAACTGTGTGGCATTTCAGTAGCCACACCAATGCTGTATAAAGATGTAACATCTTATCTATATGCATACTAGTTGCTTTTCTATTTATATGTGCAAAGATTGCATAAACAGTACAATCAACGGTAATTTATATTTAACTCAGCAACAAAAATGCTGAAGTGCCAGGCCTAAGACTGACCCCTTTCCAGCCTTGCTAAAAATATCTTTATTCAGTGATGACTTCCCAGTGATAATTCATTTTTGAGATTTGTGGCTTAATAAGACCACTGTTCTGCTAGTGGGTATTTCACTTAGACGGCACAATATTATTTTTAATCAGAATGTTCTGCAAAATGAAATCAAATGCCTTACAAATGTCTCAGTATATCACACTGAAGCAGTTACCTTTTCAGCCAAATTTGTAATCTCATCAGGTTTGTCTGACAAGACCTGTTTTCCATAAAACCATGCTGACTGGCATTAATTACTTCCTGTCCTTTCATTCTCTATCAGTTGAACCCCATATTCTATTATTTCGCTCCCCCCTCACCTCCTCTCCAGTTTGATGTTAGGTTAGCTGGCTTATGTTTGCCAAGGTCATCATGTTCGTCCTTGCTGAATACTGGCAAAACATCAGTCTTCTTCCAGTCTTCTGGAATTTCTGTATTATTTCAAGACCCATTAAAAATTAACATGTGGAAGGAAGAATCTCCTCCACCAACTATCTGAGACTCCTAAGGTGTAGGTTATCTGGGCCTGATGAATTACAGGTTTTTATCACAAGTAGATGTTTAACATCCTATTTGGTTACTAATGGACTGAAAAAGGCTTTGGTTGCCCGATATGATACTGCTGTCATCCTACTTTTTCCAAATTGAGGAGAGACATGTTTATTGAAGATGGCTTTCTTCATTATTAATGATTTTACCACCTTCATCTGGTCACTGGCTAATTCCATTGCTGGGATTTCTTCTGTGTATTATGTACTTCAAATACTCTTATTTTTTATCCTTTGGGGTTTGGTTTTTTTTCCTTGCTGGATATGCAGATATCTTAAGCTTCAATTTTCTGTGCGTCATAATTCCTCTTTTTCTTCCTTTTGCTGCAGGCCACTATTTCTCCTTCTAATCTCTGCCTTCTACAAAACAAACAGTAATAGCTAGAAGGAGAGAGAAGGGGAAGGAAAAACTTCATTCTTCTGCTATCTTCAGAGTCTCTTTAATTATAAGTAAAATTGTTCTTACCGTCTTACCTTACTGTCTCAGTTTAACTTCATGATCGATTTGGCTGCACCCAGTGCTCTAAAAAGCATCGAGTGGATGGATTCTGGAAACTGAAGAGCATTCTTTAAGTATGCTCCAGATAGAAGGAGTAGGAGTGATACCAGCTTCCTCTTACTCTCTTTTCTGGTGTTCCCTATTGACCGAGGGGCCCATCTTTCAGCAGGCTAATTCACATCCACATAGTCGGTGCTTTCTCTGTCAACCACCTCTTCTGCTCTTCCTTCTGTGGCTGGTTTACTACATGGAAGGAAGCTGAGAATACACAGACTTTTACTGAGAGAAGAGCCACCACCATCCATCACCAGATGACAGGCACTTTTACTTCATGAAAGATGAAATCTGGTCCAGCAGAGTACTGGCTATTTGTAAGCCACCCCACGCTGAGAGGCATCCCACCAGCAGCAGCTGGAAGGCCTCCAGATGTGTTTATGCAGAAACGCAGTGCTCCCCCAGCTTTGCACTTGGTACCAGCGAGAGCTGTGGGTACAGAGCGCATTTGAAAATGAAGCCAAATGTAGAGAGTATTTTTATTGCGATCAATAATGTGGGGAATCCTCACTCCTTGCAAGATTTTTTTTGGTGGTGGTTTTGCTTGTTTGGGATCCTTTTTGCTTAGCAAGGGAGAAAAAAAATGTAGTCAAGGCTGGGGAGTTTTGCTTTGAATGCAAGTAGGCTTGTGCCTCTTTTAGGTTAATAGGAAGATAGCTATCAGGCCTGGTACTACGATGTTACATTTACACTTAGCGAAATAGTTATTTGAAAAGAAGTGGCACCTCAACCATGTGCTTGGGAGCTAAAATGTGCTTGGGAGCTATGCTGTTAGCTACTGGCTGAGTCCACACTGCTACTAGGAGAGGACCCGGGGCGCAGCCCTTTGGCCCGAGGAGAGCACTCTTGATTTATGGTGTTTGTTCAATGTATATGAAATAACATGGCCCCTAGGCTGCAGCTCCTCCGGAGCTAGTTCCACTGAACACAATGCTGCGAGCCCAGGGATAGGGCTCAGGGGAATACTTGGAGGGCTTGAGTGTCGTGGGGATGGGGAAGGGAGATAACACGATGCAGTCTTGTCCATGCTGCCTTTGGGAATGCTTTCTGGAGGAAACCATCTGCCAAACTGCCAGGGCACTGTTTTGGGGATGTACTTGGAGCGATCCAGAACAGAGCCAGAGAATAAGCCATCAGTGTGAACTGATCAGGGATTTCAGGTATTTAGCACTGTGGAGATTTACATTGTGAAAGTATTTTAGATTCAGAACAAGTACATTTTGGATAAATACTTGCTTCTTCATTGCCCATTATCAATTGCTTATTAGCTTCCAGAGTTAAGAGAATGGCAATAGTAACAATAGTGATAAAACTAGGGGAAATTTTACCTTCAAGTGTGACTGTCCTGCAGGTTTATGTGACCGAGAAGTCTGTGAATGTGGTGAGAAAGGAAGGCTACGTGGGACTGGGAGTTGTCAGACTCCATACATGTGGCTGGGGCACCTGGACTGCACAGGGCAATGGACCGCAGGGCCCAGCCAGGTAGAGGGACCAGTGTAGCAGACATGCTACACTACCAGATGGAAAAGCAAATGCTCTTTAAGACAACAATTTGGAAGATCCCAATATATAAGAAAGAAAACGAGGCGATTCAGCAGCAGTTCTGGGTAATATAGCTAGACTTAGATCCACCCAAGGATTTGGTGCAAATATGAAATGAAAGTAAAAATATATTGTTTTGATTTCTCTTAATCTGTTTCATTAAAATAATTAAATTAAAAACAGGAGCACATGGACAAATATATCAACCATAAACTCTCTCCCAGATAATGACTGTGTTAACAGTCAGGATCTCTCCAAACCCTAGAAAACTAGAAAGATAAATCGGCATCTCCAAAGATTAATAGGGTACTTTTCCTGCAGTGCTTGAAGAGGAGTAGGGCTTGTCTATACTTCAAGAAATATTTTGAATGATCAAAGGAAAGACAGAGAGTAGAAGATGCATTAGAATTACAGTATTAACAGTTGAAAACTGCGTTCAGCTGGACCCATAGTACCAACTTCAGCAAACACACTCGTGACATGAATGAGATTCTACTGCTCAAGTCAGTCTGGGAAACAGCGTTGAAATCACAGCTCATCAATTCCAAACATCTTCAGAGAAAATCCACAGAGATGAAACTTTCTTAAAGAAAGGAAAGAAAGAAAATGAGTTGATGCAAAGCTGCTTCTCAAGGGAGTTCCATAAAAAATGAAAAGTAAATACTCAAAGATATGCAGAAACTAGATGAATTGAAACAATCATGAAAGCAGTAAGACAAAATATTGTAGTCTCAGGAATGAAATAAAGATTTGATCATAAAACTAAGTGGATACATTATCCACATAAACACTTTGGGAGTTTGAACTTATCCCTTTATATGACATCTGATGATTCTTTGGATGGTATTGAATTGTGATTCATGTATTCAGAGATCTTTTTACACCATCAAAGGCATCCTCATGAGCTAAATAAGCTCTTGATGAGTCAAAACTGACACAAAATAGTTGCTTAACAAATCAAGTTAGTCATCTCAAGGAGGATTGCTGTAACTTGTATTTTTTCTGTGAGTCATTTTTAAAGGCATTTGGACTTCAGCAAACCTTTCTGGGGCCCCTTCTCTTCAAGCCACAAAAGCTGGCATCGGTAATCCTTGTGTCAAGAATCAGTGACTAAAAATATTTGTCTCAAATTGATAAGCTAAAGCCTGCCACTTTGCTTTATCCTTCCATGTCGTGCCTCTTTAAGATTAAAACATGGTTACCCTATGAAGTTCCTAGAAGAGAAAAAAATAATAGACCATGGAATCTTCCCTGGTTCAATTACTTTACGTTTTAGTCTTCTATAAATTTCTTATTATACCCAGCATTTGCTTTCATACATGTTGAATTACTTATTTTGATCACTACCTCTGTCAATGCAAAAACTGAGTAATGAAAGCTATTTCTTAGACAGCATCTCTTTAGTCACTGTAATTTGTGTTGCTCATCATAAGGTCATACGGAGTTTCTTGCAGCCTCCTTCCCTCTCAGTGACATATGTGAAGACAATTTCGTGTTTGAAGCCATGACCGTGACAAACAGGGAATAGTGAACCCAATGTTGTTACAACATAGTTAACCAGGTGACTTTTAAAATGAAAAATTCTATTTAAATTACTGCCGTTCCTCCAGTCCATTTTAAATTAATTTGGCCTCTAATTATTACCTCAAACAATAGTCTGAACTATCTTTCCATGGTGGATTACAACCTTCTGGTTATAAAGGTATCAGATCATATTAATCTTCTGATTCAGCTCTCCCCGTCAAGCCCTAGGATGAGGAAGAGGCAGATGAAGGGCTGTGCGGACTTCTGCTCTCTGAGCCTCTGTTGACATAAATTAGATGTTCCTTTTTAACCTAACTTGCTCTGAGTTTGGGTCACTTGTGATCAGGCTGTCCCAGCCATCTGCCTGACCGAATCACTATCCCACTGCCACTGCCACTGTGTCTTGGCAGAGTGTAAGCAGCTTGTCCGTGTCTCCGGTGTCCAAATGCCCACCACAATCTGCCCCTATCTAGGTGGATCCAGAGCCTGTTCAGGAGATAACGGGGTGGGAAAACAGAAACAGTGATTCTGATGGAGCTCACTGGGTGTAGTCACAAGAGGGTAAGAGGCGGGTAAGAGCAAATTGTGAAAATTTTGACTGACAGGAGAGGAAAAAGGGAAAGACAACAAAAATACCTTAAAAGCTGATTAGTCAGCCTTGAAGTACCTGCTCTCTTTGTGTCCATTGACAAATATTAAGCAGCCCATTTTAATGGAACTGCTTGAATCAATGCCTAAGATAACTGCCACTGTATTCCAGAAGGACAGATATGTAAGAATTACATCAGAATTGTAGGATTATGATGTGCCAAACGCTTCCTGAAGACTTTTTTTATTTATCTGAGGAGCTAAATTAAGCCTTGCACAACTTCACCATGCAACATAATGTCCTGAGAGGACATTCACAAATAAAGGTTTCTGTAAGTGTTTATAATTTGGGCTTTGCTTCAAAATTATAATAAAAAAAGATTGAAAGCTCATTTTTTCCCCCTCTTCCACACTAGCATTGTTTCATCGGCCTAATCAAGATGAGAAAGTAGTTGCTATTTATATTTGTCTAGTTTTGACAGTTTGCTTACTAGTTTACTTAGCTGACTAGCCAAAAGACAAATAATGCCTGTGCCACATGTACACCTAAAATCCTGGAGTTGTAAGAAGTACACATTGTAATATCTACCTCTATATACATTTTGTTATACTTAAAGGAAAATGGAGAGAGGGGGAAAGGACCTGTTATAGGATAGGTCTTTTGTGAAAAGTTCTAGATAACATAATTGGAATAGAAACAAGGGGGTCCTATAGAAATGTAACAGAACACTGCAGAAATTACTCCAAAACCTATGGAGCATTACATCTTTTATATGAACATTTTTGAGCCATTGTATGGAATTTAATAGCAGAGGTATCTGAGCTATAGGATGGTACAAAAAAAAAAAAAAAAAAAAAAAAGCCTGCAGAAAGCTTATCATTTTGTGTTAAATTCCACAGGAGTTTTCCATAAGGGCTGGGCTGTTTCTGAGGTGTATCCTGTGCGTGTTTCTTCTCCACTCCTGTGGCGAGCTGAACTTTGGTATTAGTCTGCAGCACATCCTGAATGTGTGAGTAGCCTTTTGTGGGTAAAAAAAGAAGATAGTTCTCTGTCTCATTAATCTGCAGATTCACGTGGAAGTCTATGCTGTCTTAAACTTCATTGGCAGGTCACCATCCAGCTGCATGAGCCATTGTGTTTGAGTTTTAAATGGGGATGTACAATAGGCACTGTACCTTCTGGTGTAAAACGTACACAGAAAATCACATACCACTTCCATCAGCAACTGAGGTTTTGTATTATTTCAATGGACTGAGGGTCCTTTTTTAGTGCATCAGGGAGCTAAGAAAGTGTACATAGAGGACTGCATAACAGCATCCTTTCCTGACTTGGTAGAAATGAGAGAAACTACATTTTTTTGTCAGTGATATCTGAGGCAGGTAGATTATGTACGAACCATAAACACAAGATTAGCTGTACGTTAAAAATACTACTTTTAGAAAGCCAACCAGTTCAGATATTGAAACTTCTCAGTTGTTCCTACCAGAAGATTAAAAACAGAGTTTGGGAAGATTGCTGCTGAAGCCAATACAACAGAGATTAGAAGTGACAAAAGGGTCTGAATTCCTCCAAATTTAGGAAGGAGAAAAAATGTCAAAACAGTAATAAACCACAACCAGGTCAACAGGTCCATCCACATGAGAAAACCAATGTTTAACAGAAGGGCCTCTGAAGCTTCTGAAGAACAGAAGATTGGTAGGAAAGCATTTTTATGAGAAATAAAATGTGCCTTCCTGTCAGGGAGGAAGGGAGTTGCATGGTGCTTGAGAAATGGAAAAAAAAAGAATTCCATTAAACCCTGATATGAATAAAGATCAGGTGAGAGAGGATGTCACCCCGTGGCCTTTGGAACTGTATTTCTGCTGCCTCCTGAAATTATGTTTTCCTGAAACAAAAGAACAGTGTTATGGAAAAGTGGGTGCCAGGTACTTTAGGAAAATGAGACACAGCGAAGCGGATAAAAGAGACAAAGACAATAGCAATCATATGCAATAAAGTGAAGGCAGCTGAGGTCTGAGACAAAGGTGAATATTCTGAGCCAGCAAGATGACTGAAGCAGGGGAAGGAAGGATGGAAAGGTGATTCACAATAACATTTGAAAGACATTGGCTTGAATATTTATCAATGTCACAGCAAACTTAGCTTGGCAGCCTTGGTGGCTGACTTTGTTCTTTTAGTGATTTCCCACCCTTAAGATGACAAACAGGAATGTGGTTCGAAGTACAGCTCTTAATCTGAGTCAAACTCAACAGCGTGTAGGCTCGCATGCCAATTACATAGGCATTGTCATGTAATTTTATAGCTGAGGTATTTACTTGTATCAACATCCAACAGAGTGGATTCAGTCTAGGCAACGTGGACTGTTGTACACTTACAGAGATGTGGGGACAATATGTCCCTCCCCACCACACAACGGGACATGCAGAAAATTCTGCGCAGCTGTGTAAAGTACCTCACTTGCTGTGAGTCTGTTCAAATTACAATGTAGGTCCTATGCCCTGGTCAATGATTCTGCTACATCATTAGTTTAGAAATAGCTAAAATAACTCTGAAGTGATTAATCCACCTGATTGATGATGGATACAAAAGTACTCAAATAATTTTTTTTTTTTTTGACTGATAACGAAGGTCTAATTTATACTGCTTTCGTGAGAGCTATTTCTGCACATACATAATGGTATTCTGAAGTGACTGGTTCCTGAAGGTTAAGATGCAGGTACTGTTAAGTATCTTAGAGAAGTGCCCAATCAATAAATTTCAGAGCTGTACTCAATGCTGTATCCCAACTTTTCCAAAGTTAAAACTGCAGCCCAACTCTTGACTATACATAAGAACACAGCAAATATCACACTATAAAAAGACAGAAAAAGGACCCTGACTGCTCTTGGTGACTTTGGTAAAAGTGGAGTTAACGCCAGATGTCATACTGCTGTAACCAAGAATGGAGTTTGGCTATTCGTCTTGAATCAATGCTATCAATAAAAGTCTGCCAAAAATAACCAACTGGTAAATATTAATTTAAACAGAAAAATTGGAAATCAGTTTCACACTGAGTTGCAACATGGGGCCACTGCATGCTGGCAGTAAGAGGATAATGACGCGAAGTGCCAAAAAAATACCTGGAAAGCATTACTTCTGTGTGACATCCAATAAAGATGCTGCACACACCCCTACATTTTTCAGCAATTAAATATCTGCAAATGAAAGTGCTCTCTTTCCCCAATTCCCTGTCTGCAATGGCCAAAATACGACCCAGCAGTGCTGTAATAGAAGTTTTTCAGGGTGGCCCCTCTGCACAACAGCTGTTTCGCAGTCTGATAGTAGCGTCTCCAACCAGCTGCTTCAGTTTGCTCCTGGCTGTCACTGCTATAGGTTAATAGGAACAGAGGCAAGAGAAGGGCCTAGGCCAGCATAAAGCAGAAATAACAAAAATTTCTGCCAAAAGGGAGTGTGGGATAAGAACTTTAATGGGCAAGCAAACAAAGAATCAGACTGAAGCCTGAGGCGCTTCAGTGTGTTGGCAACAGACAAGCAGTCCTGGAACAAGTGCAGCCCAGAGTCTCAATTTGAAATGACTGTGCGGCCCCTGTGCCAAAAAAGTTTGGCTCTGTGTATACATGTGTGCATGTATATCTATATCCCCACACCAAATATGTAGTTGTGATAATCATGTAGTAAATTACTGAGCCATATGATAAACTGCATGTGCCTTTGACCACCTCACCTGCCCCCTGCCAGCTAATCCATCTCCATTTGGATTTACTCTGTCTTTCCAAACGGAGGCTTTAATCCTGCAAACACTTATGTGTATGCTTAACTTTAAGCACTTGAACAGTCCAGCTGAAAACAAGTTTGGCTGTGTGTAATTCCAGCATCAGCTCTAGGTGCGATCGTAGTCCTCCCTTTTACAGTCCTGGGAAGCAGTTTGAGCTTGTGATGTCTTTTAGCTGGTGGGACAACAGCCCTAGCACTGGTGCTGACTGCTGGTTTGGTGTACGCTGTGGGTAAATCCATATGATTCCACTGGTTTCAAGAGCATTACTCCGATTTACATCAACTGCGAATCTGCCTTGTTAAGAAAGAAAAGTTCATAAGGATTACTAGACCTGATCTACAAACACTAGGTGAATATCAGTCCAAGCATAAAATGAGGGCAGAGTGCAAGTGCTGGATTTCTTATTCCCACAAGATGGGGTTGCAGGCAGATGGTGGTGTTCTACCGTGAGATCTATGCAGCCACCCTCATTTCATGAACGTAAGGAAGGTCTTCCAGAGCTTGCATCACCTGTTCTCTCGTGGCTTCAGCTCCAGATTTTCTCTCTGTCCCCTTCCATAAACTGTGCAGAAAACAAAGAGAAAGGCAGCAGAAGAGAAGTGTAATTGTATACTGCAAAATAACATTCATAAGTCACACAAACACTAAACCCTACGTATAATGAATCTGTCCTTTAGGGACAGTCCTTTCCATGTCATTGTCTGGTACTTATGTTGTTGTTCATCTAGCTAATTACTGCTTTGAAAGGTATAGTCCTGCTGTCATGCCTAGATTAGCAGCAAGTGTTTGGCCAGCCACTTTCTTGTCACAGTTGATAATTATTTAATGAGTTCTGTTCTTCCCTAGGAAAGCAAGATTGGGATAGAATTGGACTTATTTTATCACAGTAGCATTGCTGCGCCTGTTGGCAGGTTTGACAGCAACAGTGCTGGATTTCGGTATGACAGAAGAAGAAGAATTTCCATAAGTAGTTCCTGAATCAGTTGGAAGCAACGGGGAAATTAATAGTAATGAGTGAATCTCAATAGATACTGATTCATTACTATGTTAGCTGCCAGTCTTTTCCTGCAGCTGTAACCATGCTGGAAATTGGGTGATGCTCTTAGCTAAAAGAAAAGCCATCATAAGTTAGTACAATATGTTGCTAAAATGGGAAACCTAACTTTAGATCTCCAGATTTCTCCATCCGCAGGGGGCCACTGCAGTCATATTATAATTTTTTTTTCAGTAGAAATCTATTGATAAATAAAAGAGTGTCATCAACAGGACCATATGGACCCTTCCTTCAGATTACCTGTCTGGGAGAACGTTTGGAGCAACAAAGGCAGGTAAAGAAACTTTGTGCTGAGACCAGGTTAGAACGGTACTAATAAGCAAAGGCTTATTGTATGTGTAGCTACCTGCTGCAGTGGGGTATATTTTAAAAGCTCTGTGGTAACTGTTCCCAGTTATTTTCCCTGCCTGTCTGGAAATTTTCAGAAATAAATGGAAAACTGTATATGGAAAATGTTCACTCCTTGAAAGCTGATTAGAAAAAAAATGTAAAAAATACCTGATTGAAATAAAGATGTTGCATTTTTATTTTCATTTCAAAATGTATTTTAATTCAAATGTTTTAAAAATTTCAAAGTCAAAGAGAAGCATTTGGGTAAATCTTAATACTTCTTTTCTGTTAGCTTTTTACTTCATGGAAAACTTGGGAAGAAATCTTATTCTGTTTCAAAATAGGGAAAACACTTTCAAAATGTAGAATTTCCCACAGAAAGGAAACTGTAGTTCCTGCTTACCTGTACTGTTTCCCCGCACACTGAGTTGTGTTTTAATTCCCCAAACTGTACAAACCTTCTAATTCCTCAAGGCCATAGAGCATGGGGATCTTTTTCTTTAAGGTTACAGACTCATTTTGAGCTTGTGTGCATTCCATTCCCTTGTCCCTAACTCTCTCTCCAAAACATAATTCACCTAGGTATGTATGAGATACACAGGTGGGTTTTTCTGTCCCTTCCTTTTCCTAGAAATGGCACTGAGTCATCAACTAACCACCACCAGACAATGCCATGATGTCCTACATTGAAGTGCCTTCTATATGGCCACATGTCTGAGGACACCAGCGGTATCCAGATGGGAAAAGGTTGGCTTGTCTGCAATAAATGACCTGAAAAGCCAGAGTACTGCTGGTCTCAGCAAACTGCTCCTATAAACAGCAGGAGCAAGTGAACTCTGAAAACATAACAATTTCTTGTTAAGCAAGCATCCCCTGTAATGCTAATAAACAATAATAACAACTTATTCAAAGTATACAAAATGGACAATATCTGACTTCTTTTTTTATTATTCAATTTAATATTTTTCCAAGCAAGACAGTTTCTTAGCTATCATATTTTCAGAATTTTCTCATGTCCATTTCCCATTAGCTTTAGCCCAGATACTGTGTTTTAAATGGTCTAATTCTAAACTCACGAAAACCAGTGAGGAATTTGTGTATTGACTCCAGTGGCTTCTGCATCAGGTCAGAATTATTGAAGACAGTTGCCTTCTCCTCATAGTCTTCATCATAAGTTCTGTAAAATGTATCGTGACATGATAAAACAAAAGTTTTCCAGGAAAGCAAATGCAAATGTAATATGTTATAAATATTCAGTCTGGAAGGCGATTAAAATATATGTTTAAGTAATCTGTGGGAGAAATTAGTCTTGGTTTAAATTATATTCCTGCTAGGAGATGTGGATTCCTTGCCAAGAACTGAATGATGTTCTGTCTGCAGCACACTGGACCATTCTCTGAAGAACACTGAGCAGATAGGATGATACGTTCATGGCTACAAACACCACCACTGCTGCAGTTTAGTAATCAGCACTTTGACTTTTTTCACAGTAGCATGTTAACTAGTAGCATAGAAGTAATGGATTTATCGACAGGTCTATTACGACATTTATCTTGGCTCTAACATATATGTGTATTTTTTTGCTGGTGTTACTGGATATGGCACCCAAATGTAGAAAATGCATTGTTACCTGTTAGCAAGCATATGTAGCAATTTCTTTGGAGGTGTTTTCCTGTGCTAGTAGAGTAAGTAAATTATGTTCTGTGCAGATTTATTTGCAAGAGGTTGTACAAAGCTGCTGAGAAGAGATTCTATGCCAATGAGGTTGTTGCCTTTGCAGTTTAACACTGGAATTTATTTTTTCTATACACACATTCACATACAGAGCTGTGGCTTCATTCTGGATGCCATATTCACTGCAGATAACCAGTTATTGAGTCACTCCTGAAATGTGAGGAGGTTTCAAGTGGTGTAATGCTTGCTTACCTCCCTAACTTGATATGTTCTGTATTAAACTCGCTGTCATCCTAAATGAGGACCATGTCATCAGGGAAAGAGGTTTAGGTGGTTGTCTTGATGCGTCTTAAGATTATATCAAGGGTTTGAATAACCTGTATTTGCTGAAGTAAGGGAGCAAGGACATCCCTCTCTCTGATATATCCTTTACCCTTCCTTCCTGCCGCACTGGCTGAGCTATGCTGTGATGTTTGCAGAAGGGATACAGCCCCAGAGAGGAGCCATTCACACAAGATAAGGCACCAAACAAAGCCTAAATCCAAATATCTCCTAGTCTGGAGAGAGTTTAGGGCTGGATTTGCATCTGATCTTTGCTGCCATTTTCAAATGTATGTGTATTTTCACAATAAGCTACTTTTGCCTCTTTCTCCTACCAGAAATGTACATATATGGCTGCATGCTAAAAGGAATATCAGTACCAGTGTTATAAATGGCTGCTAATAATCTATATGTTGAACACATTATCCTCTTAGTATTTCCATCCAGTCTTTATCTATCTCTAGCCATCTCTCTATATACATGTAACCAGAGTGTTTTGGTGATGTTCAAGGTGGCATAAGAGCTTTGGGGTTTTTTTTAATCCAGAGGTTGGTCTGGACATGGACTCTAGAAAAGGCCCTATCTATGCTCTGCTGGTTCTCCACATACTTTGTGTGATCAGGTTGAAACAGGATTTACTTCTCACCAGTAAGATGCACAGCTCCAACCTGCATGGGGAAGGACATCTCACAGCTGTATGGTCACAAGCATATCACATGATGTGAGTGTCCCCATGTCCAGCCAGTGTTAATGTGAGTCCTTCTTGCTTCCTCCGGTGAATCTATCCCCTCATTACCTTCTCTCACTTTTGGCACTATGGCAGGAGAGTTTAAACCTGTTAGGCAGGTCTTGTCAGGCAGACAGTGTCTGAAGGAACTTCACCACTGTAGATATTGTAAAGTTAATATCATAAAGTTAAGGAACAACTCTATTATGTTTTCTGCAGTTGTCCAGGGAAATAAAAAACAAGAATCACGAGTGGTTAGAATGAAATCCTTGTCTGCTCTACGTCAGCGCAGTATGACTCCCAACAATATGTTTTCTGTGTCTAAAAATCAAAAGAAGTTCTGCCTGCAGAAGAAATACAGGAGAAAAGTAAGTGATAGGTAATTGTTCTGTGGATAAACTAATTAGCAGTGCAAAATGCAAGCAGCAATAATGCCCTTCCATTCAAGACATTCTCATTTTATTTTGAACTGAGCATGCATGTGGTAATGTTTTAAAGCATTGAACATTTACTCATTTGACAGGGGTGAATGACACAGAAGTCAGCATCTTGTGATCAACAGGAAAAGAAAGGAAAAGAAGAACACTCACTATTCTGATGTCATCTCCCATTGTTATTGTTGTTGTTCCTCCAAATAATGGAATTCTGGAAGCAAGACCATAAATCTCAAAGCTCAGCATTGTCTCATTTGGAGATCAAGGTCCTTGTTGCTGATTGATTCATGCATTTTTCATTTGGCTAGCTAATATCCTTTAAATGGAACAGACACTTAGGCAGTGAAACTGGAGCTATTCTCCCCTCCCCCCAGAGGATTTAGCATATAAGTTAAGCAATTTCTCAGATGATTTTTGGTAGAAAATACCATTTATGGAAAAAAATGAATATTATTCACCTCAAAAGTTTAACATTAATTTTCTCAGCAATAAGCCTGGTGCTATTGTGCATTAAGAGCACTCAGCTTTTAAGGTTAGATTGTGATACCTTTCTCAAGTTGAATAATACCTAATTCTTTGAGTTATCCCATTGGAACAAAGTATTAAGACATCACTTGACATGGGTAAGAGTATCACAATCTAGCCCTTAATGAAATTTGTAGAAGCTGAGAGTGTCCTCTACAAGAATGAGTCTGTAATCCGTACTTTTCTACTTTTATGGATATCTCCTACCTTCATTTGTAATCATTATACAGCTGCAGGGTAATGGCCTGATGCAGCTACTTATATTTCACTACAACTTTGATAGTTTTAAAGCTGTCTGAGATTGTACAAACAATATAATAATAGAAAAGTTGTCTTTTCTTCAAAATTTTAAATGTTAATTTGTTATATAAACATTATAAATATTTTTTTTTAAAATGCAAGTAAAATAGCTGTTCAGGAATCACAGAACTCACTAGGCTTGACATGGGATGAAGAGAGAGTACAGACAGCTTTGCTCTAAGGAGTTATTTGTTTTTTTCTTCAGAATTTTAGGTAAATTCCAGTTTATCTCAGGCTTATGATATAAACCTCGGTGTCTCAAAGAGTGTTGATGTCTTTCCTCTTTTGATCCTGCTTCAGGCTGGCCACATTGCCAGTTCTTTAGAAATCTCACCCTCCTGTTAAATATCAGGATTCCTCAACCATTCCCTTGCAGTGGGATCCCAGGTATCACAAAGAATAATTTTTCTTACTGTTTTACACACAAATATATATGTTGAACCCATACTACCTCCTAAAATATAGCCAAAAAGATATTTGGATTGCTGCTTAGCACAAGCAAAATCTAAGAGGAGTGTGCAGTATCAAAATTGAAATAGCAACTCCAATACCTCCAACCATTTGGTAGCAACATATAGTGCCTGATGGAAGACAGGACTGCATCCAAGGTAGCCCCTTGCCGTTCATGTTTCTGGAAGAATCCCACTAAAATTTGCTTTCAGTCATAAAATATTTCATGCCTTATGGCTCATCGAGTTATTTGCCATCAGCACTCAGTGCACTGGGATTCCTGAAGGACTTATGCTCACCCTTCCTGAACTGGGGTTTGGGCTCATGATGACTCTGGTGTGGTCAGAGGGAGGTGAGAAGGAGAGGAGTGATAATGGACTACTGGGAAACCTTGGAAAAATTTGAAGAAACCTGTGGGTGGCTCTGTTTCCACGGGTGAAGGGACATTGCCAAAATGCCTGTTTTCCTGGACATAGTGGGCTGTTGGGAACTGTG
Organism: Pluvialis apricaria; assembly: GCA_017639485.1. Taxonomy (NCBI): domain Eukaryota; kingdom Metazoa; phylum Chordata; class Aves; order Charadriiformes; family Charadriidae; genus Pluvialis; species Pluvialis apricaria. Next base: position 25,716,206 of record CM030009.1, read on the forward strand.
CATCAGCAGCCGAGATGTACCCTTGTTTTGTCTGGAAAAAAAAACAGAGCAAAGTGATGAAAACAGCTGAAAGAACTTTCCATTAGAGTTAATTCAGTCATCAAAAGAGAAGTCTGACAACACAAAGAAAGGAGCAGTGAAAGACCTAAACAGTGTGGATAGAGAATAATAAATTAGAAAGAACTGTAAAATGCCAAACGGTGCCTTTGGAGAACAGTGCTGCTCTTCCTCCTGGTGTCAAACATCCCACTACTAAGAAAAATTAAAATATCTGATACATTCTGGACTAGAGAAATAACTGATAGTTTGGGGTTATACCTGTAACTAAAGGAGGAAGAACATGACATTTAAGCCAAAAGACAGGGAGGTTGCTAAGAATGAAATGTATAGAAAGAATATAATGGACAGCCTGCAGTGTCATACCAGGTGTTCCTTGGGCTCAGAGCTCTGCTGTTTGAGGTAGATCCACCTCCACATGCTGAGAGAAGAGCAGCCATGGGACAAGGAATATTTTGACATCTTAGCAGAGTTCTTATAGCCGTTTTAGGTTTTCCAATCAGAAAGAGGGGCAAGATGATCTGACCTTCTTCCTGCTGGACTATGAAGGTTGTTTCCTGCTTTGTCAGAACATTGCATCTGACATTGCATCTGTGCTGGTGTTTTGAGAAATGTTGTTATTCTGGTGGATACTGGAAAAGAGATTAAGCTCTTTTGGAAACCAGCACATTTTCTGTAAAAATGAAGTGCTAGAGGAGAGGTTTGGGTTTGTTTTTCGTTTTCCTTTTTTTTTTTTACTTTCCTCTTCTCTGAATTTCCTTTCAGGGAGGGGAAGGTAATTCTCTGAACTCCATGACTAACTTCTCGTGTCATTTGTTGATTCTTCCTTCACTCTAAGGAGAAAATGGGGGGTTTCCAGGCCTCATTTAAGCACGTGTTTAAATGCCTTTCTGTTCAGCCATGCAATCAAAACACCTGCTTTAATCCCGCAAGTACACGTTTAAGATCACAGGGAATAAGCTGGACATTGGAATAAGGACCTAAGAACTGGGTCTAAACCCTATGGAAATCCTATGGAAAAACTCGCACTGGCACCAGTAAGCCCCTCAAATTACAGCCCCCCTGCTAAGTTTTGCAATAAATAGGCCAACGTCACACAGGGGTATTTTCAGAGGAAGGTAAGGGGCAAGGGATGAGGGGGTCGGACAACAGGGAGCTGTGGTGAGGCTGTCGGGTGCTGCCGGCCCCCCGGCACCTGTATCCACTCCTCCGGCTGCAGCCCTTGGGAGAGACCCTGCAATAACAAACACAACTGCACCTGTGCAAACACCCTTGGGTTTGTGTTTTCTTGGGGTTACTGTGGCAATACCAATTTAGCATAAAAGAAAATACCAAGTTATGTAACAGCATCTGTGGGAACCTGTTCTGCCTTGTTTCATTGAGGTAAATATTAGTGTTAGCGATATCTTCTGCCTTTAGGTTACTTTTTATTAGTGCACCATAGGCCTATGAAAGCCTGGAAAATTAGCTACCACAATTAATAATACGAAGTAAAATACCATGAGTTGGTCTTTAATCCTAATTTTATTGATTTTCAACTTTGATTTTATAAATTTTATTCCTCAATGTTTTTATATCCTTTACTTCTGAAATTATAGATCTGGAGCTGTCCTGTGTTTTAGACATTCTTGTCCATCCAAATGGACTTAAATCCAGTGCAATAGGTATTGCTGTAAGATTTCTAGCCCCTTCAGCCACATTGCCCATTTTCCCTGTATTCTTTCCGTACATTGGTTTACAGTAGGGAATTTCCTATAACGTCCTGACATCATCTAGAATTTGCACTGATGAATTTCAACATTCTTATTCTCATCCACGTTCACCTTCTTCATTGGTTGAAGCACAGATGAAGTGCTCCCTGCCTGCACAAGTCCCTGAGAGGACCAGGGCAGAAGCGTTTAGTCTTACTTCACCTTAGCAGCCCATAAATGTCAAGGAGCAATTCCTTTGAGGCTGGTATTTTCTGTGCTTGGTGACAAGTCAGACAGCTGGGGCGGAACTGGCAAAGCCTTTGGCATACTCCTATGAAAAATACCATTTTTCTGCATAAATTCCAATCCATTTTCAGGCTCAGATAATTCCAATCCACCTGAAATGAGGAGTTTCAAACCGGGGCCAAAAAATGTAAGTTATCCAGCTCACACACACGGGCTCAGTGAAATCAGAGGGTTGAGCTATGTGAGAAAGATTTCTTTGTGGATAGTTGACTTGAAAAGAAAAACCAATATGAAGAAAACAAGTCAGGCAATTTTGAAGGTGCAAGGCCAGACCCTCATTTGATGCCACTTGAATGCCTTTTATTTCTATTAAAAAAATTCCTTCATTGCATTTTAATCAAATACTTCTGTAATCTGATTGCTTTAATCAGATGCTTTCCAGTCCTTCTGTAAAGGCTGGAAATCTGAGTAACAACATTATGTGTGGCCCCAAGTGAGAAAAGTAGATATTTTTCCAAAGAGCCACAAAGAAGACTTAAACCCACCACCGTCTCTTGGTGTGTGCTGACCTATCCGCCTCCAGGATTCAGCGGTTCACTCGAAACTTCAGCTGCAGGCTCCAGGATGCTGGATTTTATTCTGTTTTCCTGAACGTCTGTGGAGCTCAGTGCAAACACAGATTACTCCAAGCTTAGTTGTGAGGCTTTACTTCAAAATCCTAGCAAATGTACAGTAATTTTCCACATGCCTTGCCAGTGCTCACAGGGCATTGAAAAGGGGATGAGTTTTTCATCCAAAAGTGCAAAAAATACAGAATTAAAATTTGCTACCTCACCCTTAATTCTGCCAATGAGGCCAGAATTAGCAGTCAGCAAATAACTTGCACGATGTTGGTCTGGGATCCTGCGCATGTTTACTACCTGGGGCACTAAAACCAGAGTAAAGACTAAACTACTCTCATAGCCAGTAGCTGATATGAAGTCCTGATATGAAATTTGCTGCTTATGTTAAGCAGAGTTTCTGAAAAGCATCAGCAGATGTTTTGCAGAGGATCAGTATGTTATTCAGTTGAATGCATTCCTGTTTCCACTTCTGTCTGTGGCTATGTTAAAGTCTAAACCTTCATAAAGGTACGCTACACTGATATAAGCACCTTTATGTGGGGATTACTGCCACGCTATTTTGCCACTTGAGGTACTTGACATGATTCTTAAATCCATGCAGTTTTGCAATAGAGCCTTATGGTTTGGTGGGGTTTTCTGTGCTTGTTCTTCTTAACAGTGGCTCGTCAGCAGGTCCAGAGACATACTGGCTGTTCCTACACTGCAAAACGAGTGGTGCCAGCGAACGCTCCCAAGCACTGGCACTTGGGGCATGTTTCATTTATTAGTAGTGGAGATGTAGCAGCCATGTTGTCTTCACCAGGCCAGGCTCACCTCATGCTTTCATGTCCTGCTGGGCAGGGCACACACTCCCCCTTCCCCAGGTGGCCCCATGACGGCAGCTCCCCTCATTTCAAGGCTGGTGGGTGGTTTTTAGGAGGGGACCAAGCAAACAGAGAGCAGCGGGAAGGAAGGTGATTTTCTCCAGGCACACCCAAAGGCCTCTGCCCACACCAGCTGCGGGCAGCCCCAAATTCGCTCTCCTGCGAGGCTCGGCCCGTGTTTTATTATCACTTGCTGACATCTGCTGGCTACGGCACGAATAATAATTCAGAGGGCCACCAAGCAGGGACGGGGCAAGGAGCTGGCCTGGCCTGGTGTGGCCTTCCTCAGGCAGAGCCAGCGGCAGCCTCCCTGAGGAACCGGGCCCGACAGCGACAGGGCAGCTGCAGAGCTCTCCTCAGGCTCGGCATGGCCGTGCGTGCCTGCCGAGCAAGGGGGGCTGGAGCCCTCCTTTTGCGATATTCCCCACTTTGGTTTTTGGGTTTGTTTTTTATTTTTTATGGAAAGTTCCTTCTTTCAGTGGGACACGCAGGCCCCAGTGTATTTAGTTAAAGCGAGTGTTGGTGCTTGTGGGGACACCAAGGGAATGTTGGCCAGGTGCGGGCCGGCAGCATATCATTCGGAGCAAGCTCCTTGTACTGAAGCAGGTAAGCAGCTTTTCACACTGCCTTGGGAGAGCCGGGAAACAGGGGGACTGCAGGCACATCGTGGGGCCTGCCTGGCCATGCTGTGTCCATTTACTTTCTCCCTTTCCCCATGTTTGCAGAGGGAAACTAATGGACTGCCCTGCTTTGGAAGGAGTCTGTGCTCTCTCACATGGTGACTGTGGCCAGCACATCCCTCAGGAGGCCCTTGCCTCTGGCCATTTCACTGAAGATACAAGGAATGCAAATAATACGCTCAAGGCCAAAGGGTGAGTTAATGACAGAATAAAATTCCAGTTCTTCAGCCATGTACTTTTAAGGTACTTCATAACCACCAGCAAATGAAGGCTAGGGTAATCCCTGGCTGTTGTAAGAGTTACTATAACTGTCCCTGTCTTCTGAATGGGTTGGCTGACACGAAGAATTGCAAATAAGTGACTCTGAGCCACATAAGGAGAAAGGGCCAGGTGTAGGATTTCTACACAGGTGTTCAGGTTATTTCTGAGCAGATCTCTGGTGTTTCAAATTAGTGCTGCCTCAAAGTATTTACCTGGAAATGTTTCAAGCAGTTATTTGTCCTTAACACACCACTTAGAAAAAACTGTTTATGGTCAAAGGGAATAGAAGTAAGCAGGCATTACTTTTAATGTGCACTGTGTGTCTGAGTCCTCAGAGCACTACATAGCACTGCATGCTTTTACTGTTCACTAGAAATCACATGGGCACTGCTGGCAGATTGAGTTTTGTGGCCCTCTGCTATCTTGGCATAAATGCCATTTTGGGTGGCTCATGTTGTAGGGTTGCCTGGAATTAAGAGCTGCATTCAAAAAAATTTATCAAAAGCAAAACTGTCCCAGGTGAAAGAAAAATATTGTTGTGGGAGAAAATACTTATTGGGAATCCAGTGCCCCTTTTACCTCACTGTGCTCTTTTTCACTGAGCTGGAAGAAAATTAAATTAGTCACCTTGATATACATTAATACACAGATGGTAATTGTGTCATTTACTGTATCTTAAATGCTGGAACTGATTAGCTTTTATCAATCCTCTCAGCACTTTAAGAGGACAAGACACCTAGTAAACAAAGACAAAGTATTCTTCTCTGATAGAAGTGATGAAAGGAGAAACTATTTAAAACAGATAGGAAGGTATTTTTTGCTTTACTCAGTGCAAAACAAGCAGTTAGCTTGCCAGCCATGACAGCCTGTAAAAGCAACTTGAGTTTACAAAATCTTGTCTCCTCCTATACATTAGCTTGTATATGGGTACTGGAAATTATTTCTTTGTTTTTAATGTTTTCATGTACAGCTAAAAATAGCTCTGTTGTATTCAGAGTTTATTCATTGCCAAGAAAATAGAAGTAAGCACTGCAAATCACAAAAGGAAAAATCCAAAGGTCTGCACCAAATAGAGGTGTGGCCAAAATACTCCCTGAATAGCAGACGGCGTGGATTGATATATAAGCACTTCTGACCATTCCTATCAGAAATGATGCACCGTGTGGGATTCACTGATCCAAGCCAAATGACAAACACAAAGAAATCACGAGTTGTGCAAAGGAAGCTTTCAGTGTTCTCAGAGCTCAGGGAGTCATCTTTTCGACACGTGTATCTGAATTACTTTCTCAGAAAGAATACGCTAAGGCAGTAGCTCTCAACATTTTCTGATTTGTAACCGTTGAAATTTTTTGTAGTGAATGTTTAGATACTTGCAAAGAAAATATAACTATTTGCAATATACATCCTTTTCTTAGGAATTCCTTAGAAATAGCTCACAGATCCCCTGGGTTTTACAGCTCATATGTTAGAAACCCTTGCACTGAAGGCCCAGTACCAGTAAAAAGAATTAAAACAAAATCTTTCTTATGTACAGAACATACAGATGATACAGACTTGAAACTCCTGATTTCATGTAGAAATGTTGCAGGAATGGGTTCAAAACACTATCCTAAATGCTTAAATAAGGATAAAATCAAGCAGAAGAGATTCATAATTAAGGGAAGGAGTCTGTGTCCTTTTGACGCTTACTGGGAGATGACACATGTGTTTTGGGCCAGGTAGAAAAGTGGACAGCACATGTACACCGCAGGCAGAAGTTGTAACACTGTATGCCACAGCTGGGGTCTCTCTGAAAGATAGTAATCCTAGAAATCCTTTGGGCCTGGGATAGTTGTGCCAAGTGGGCTGACTTAGAGCTGCCCCTGCGTGCCAGATTTTAAGCATTGTTTCCCAACTGACACAGAATTGAGAAAAGGAAGACTTTGTGGCTAGCACCATGCAGACCTTTTGGCAGTGATGGTGAAGAGCTGGTTTCTTGGTTTCCGCTAGAATTCTGGCTATTCAGACTTCTGCTAGCAAAAGCCATGAAATGGTGAAATGCCAAGTGCTAATCCAAAATTTTAAGACATAATTCAGGGATTTCTGTATTAAATGGTCACTGCATAATGAGAATTGCAGTTTTATTGTGTTCCAAAACAATTGTACAATTGTGTGTTTTATTTTCCACATCAGATAACTACATTGTTTGCAAAACTGCCGCTGTAATGCAAAATGGAGACTTCACTTTCACTAAAATAATTCAGAAATACACAGTTGAAACTCCCACAGCAACTTTACCCTGACATGTTACAGCTATATACCTGCTGCTAGACTTGCAAATGACCCATTTCCACTAGGGTAGAACACAAAGTGGAAATGATGCAGATTCTAACATCTGCAATGTTTTATATCACAGTCAGCGTTGCTGGTGTTGCGTTATGTCTCCCCATTCACTTCTGCTTCTCAGTAGAATATTAAATATATTCTTCCCATTTGCTTTAAAATTCAGAGTTCAGTGAAAAGTAAAAATAAATGGCGGAGAGACTGCTGAGGGTAGTTGACTCATTGTCCCTGTTAGAGAAATGATTTGTCATGGCTTTTTTGCCTTGGTTGGTCTTTCTTTTCAGGCAACTAGCTATCTGGATAGCACAGGAAAAAGCTTCTATGGCAAGAACTGACAGTGCTGCACATTACTTTAAATCTGCAGAGAACTCATGCAGAAAGCCCACTTCTAGACCTGCTATCCATTTAAAACCCATTATTCATTCTTCTCGTTCTGTTACATCCTCTCAACGTCTTTCTTAGTCACTTCCCATATTTTGGACTCAAATGCTTTCCAGGAGTGTTTCTCACAGCTCAGTGTCACAGTAACCCTCTCTCAGGCAGTGTTTCAGCTGTGACGAGGAACCCCACAGGCAAGCCAAGAGTTAATGCCCCCCCTCAGACCAGCCAGGGGCCCTACAGCTGCTCTGAGCTGCCAAGCAATTAGGCTTGTCAACATCCCTCAAATAAACTCCGGCAGTATTATCAAACCCCATTGTTACCTGATCCCCCAGAGGCTGAGGAGGCTGTTATATCAGGACTGCAAGCTGCAAAGAGCCATGTCTGTTTTCTTCTTTTTTTTAATTCTGGATGACCCATCCTTTACTTTACTGGTTGGAACTGAGGCTCAAGAAAGACGGATCTTTTGGGAAAGGATTAAATCTCTACTGTACTAGCATCCTGGTAGGAAATCATGGTGTGTTTTACACAAGAACCACATATAGAGCTGGCTTCCTTGTGGTTTTGCCTCAAAGCAATGGCCTGCTTCAGTGGACTACCTTAAAAATAACAGGATGCAAGCTGCCATCTTAAGGAGAAAAACATTGCCAGAAAAGAGTATTTATTGTTCCATCTAGGGTTGCTACCTTGGAAATACAAAACCCAAGTCACTTCAGACAAAGGGCTGCTGTGCAGGCACAGATCAGTCTATGTGTGGGCCAAACTGGGCAGTGTGATTGGAAAGCAGGCAGATAACAACCCTACCTGAAGCCAAGGATGTGTTTGGAAAACTGAGTTCCAGGTTCAGTAGTGGCACAATAAGCCCATGTATTTACAGAGACTTGCAAAGATGGCAAACCTGCATTTTTTCCTTGAATACATTATTTTTAGCTTTCATTTTTGTACAGAGACACTGAAAATTTGTTCTGAAGTGAGCAATGCAATTTTGTCCATCTGAGTCTATAACCCACCTAAAACAATTGCCCTATACTGACTTTGTGATTGTTCCAGTTATTTTGAACCTTGTTGGTCTGGAGACAACAGCAGCTAGCACCAGTGGGACAGGGAGGTGGGACTACCATGCCACCACAGTTTTGTTGGAATGGGTAAAGGGCAGTGATATAGCAAGGACTTTGGAAAAGGCACAGCAGTCCCAGACATCCCTCAGAGACAGACAGTACCCAGGGACAAAGATTGCCAAGCCCTGTGGCTGGATGAGTGCCAGGCATCTCTTCCGGGAAAGGGTTTCAATTATGAGCGTTTAGGGTAAAATCCTTTTGTGTTTTAGTAAAGCGTAGTATGCTTTGCTTAAAATGTTTTGGGTTTGGTGACATTTTTAAGAGTGAGTAACTATACATTCTTTCTAGAAGGCTGAACAATTGTATGCAAACATGCAAGCTGACATCCACACAAAATAGGCTTTCAGCTGCTGGAGTTTCTTTTCGTTCAAAATCCAGAATTTCTATGAAAATCTTCGTTTGGGTTCAAAAGCATAAGGTTTTACTGGCTGCAGGCAAAATATAAAGAGAGATGAAAAACGCCTCATACAAAGGAAAGAGGATCTTGTAAGACGGAAAGTACTCAGGACACACAACTATTCTTTTTCAATGCACGTATAATACAGTATGCATTTGGGTGGATAAGCTTTACGTTAGCATGAACACTGCTAACCCTTTTACATGGGTATGGAGAGGCTGACCCTTTAATAAAGCAGCCATGATTTATTCACTTTCATTGTACCAGGATGACTCTCAGTGTTCAAATATGCTTTTTTCCACATATGAGAAATGATATTGTACCAAGGCCAATGCTGAACTGCAAACTGATTTCCCTTCCCTACCCAAACCAGTTTGTGTTATTTGTAAATCTAACAATAACAAAGATTCAAAGGTCTATTACTCAGCGTCTCTTGATTTCCCTGTTTTATTTTGTGCCCCTTATCGATACTCTTCAGAGCTCAGGGCTGAAGCAACATAATGGGAGCCTGGAGACATTGTCTGCATCTCAACTAGGGTCTTGGCATTTGGTAAAAACACCAGGTTGTCTTTTTTTCTTTTCAGAGCAAAACAGCTGGTGAGTATTTGAGTGTGTATTGGTGGCAGAGAACTTGTAGTAGAACTGGCCGTGACTCCTGCTGCAGAAGCAGTTACAAGATACTGGCACTGAGCACAGAGGCATGACAGATAAATAAGACAAAATGCAAAATTTGCTTCTGTTCTGTTGGTCAGAAGTTACATATTTTTCAAAAGGCTCAGGGTCTTTTCAGATGCTTTCTTCCACATTATGTACGTCTTGCATGACTGAACAAAGTCTTCCCCTTAACCTGCAGGCTTCTTTCATTTAAGTTTTCTGAAACACCTTGCTATTACAGTGATGGAAGTTAGAGATTATTTAATGATGAATTTGCTGACATGTCAATAATGTTCATCTGATTACTTTGGAGGGTGAAGAGGGACTATAAGAGCTTGAGGGAAAAGTCCTGTTTGTTTCTAATGCCTCAAGAGGTATCATTTCTGAAAAAAAGGAGAGTGTCTGTAGAAGAGATTTTTTTACTGGGCTTGGCAGATACATATTCGTAAATGTGCACATCAAATGCACATTAATACATTATTCACTCAGTCATTCAGATGAACTGACACATTTATTTAATCCTCGAAGACATTATAGCCTAGATCGACAGTACCAATATTAGTGGGAGACTGATAAAAATTGCATATTTGCTTTTCTTACTGTACTTTATATTCCCCTCTAAAGTATTAACTCTTGGCTTTGTTATTCACAGATGCATCCATCTCTTATTCATGCATTACATAACAAACTGTGCTACAGCTGGTAGATATATCAGATAAATGCAGATTCTGACTTTAAAAAGGTAAAATATAGACTGAACTCTCAAGCCTGTAACTTTGAGTCTGAAGTGCATGCACATGCACACCCCTATGCAAACCCTAAATATTTAAGTTTCTAAAGGTGCTGTCATTAAATTTCATAAATAGCCTGGGAAGCCCAGTTTGAAAAAAATAAATTCCAGTCTTTATGAAACAAAGAACAATAATTTAAAAGAACTCTAGAGTTAAAAAAGAGGATTGAATTATACCAAATGACAGTTTCCCCTGGTTGCTATTGATTTTTTTTTTTCTGAAACCATGCAGTTGTCTATAGCTACACTGGGATATTATTGAAATTGGTGTCAATCTGGAAAAGCTCAGCAAAAGAGAGTGCAGCAGCTGCAGATGAATGCTAACATTACTGAGTGCCCAGTCAAGTTTCAACAACTCCCCGACACTGATCATTCCAAGTCAATCCTGGGATGCATAAATTTCTCTGTAACAGACAACATATTCCAAAGCATGTGCAAAACTACCTGCCCACACATTCATCAAAGTGTACGGTGAACTTTCATAAATCTCCTGTTACTTTTCCTCAGCTCTTTTTTTTCTTGGCTGGTAAGAGTCACAGAGGATCTTTTTTCCTTTTAACATTTCAGTATTTGATATTACACCAAGGCAGGGTGCTGCCTACATATTGGGTTAGTTTATGCAATATGCTATAAAGTACAAAAATGACATGACAGAAAGAAAAAAAGAGTTTTCTAATGTCTGTGACCTGAAAAAGAAAATGTGAGCAGCAAATACCCAATTGCAATTTTTATTAGGCAATTAGCTGATTGCTTTTCTGAACTAGTGACAAACTTGAGATACCTGCAGTCAGTTGGTGAGCGTGGGGATTTGGATCCCCACCCATCTCAAGTGCAATAGATTCATATACCTCAGCTTTGATATTTCCCGTGGTTCAGGTTAAAAAACCACACACAGTAAACAACTGTTCTGTCTCAAATCGTTTATTCCTTAAACACCATTGTCAAGAGGTAGCAAAGCATTGCTGAGGAAAAGTCTATATAGGAATATTACCAGATGGATTTGTGCAGAAATAGATAATTAAGTAATGACCAATTAAAATACAATCTGTAAATCTAGTAACAGGAAAAATAAATTGTTATAATAGATGTTCATTAGTTTTGCATTTAAAATCATTCACTCCTAATAATGAACTAGTATATTGTAATCTCAAATCATAATTTACTGTTTGTCTTCTTTTCATCTTTTAAAAGCTGTATGTCCATTGACATAGATTCACATATACCTTCACATAGCTACTTCCTCAATAACACTGCAAAAAAAATGGGACTTAGTTTCTGCACAAAACCCTATAGGAATCTGTGCTTTTCAAAAAGGTAAATCTGCAACAGAAAGATACTGCTAATATAGAAGAAAATGAGACTTAAACTATCCTCAGCAAACATCACTGGTAAAGCTTCATTAGTATGTATTTTCACATATTTCAATTAGCCAAAATACATACAAATGCTGGCAGTGCTGTTCCCTGCTCTGGGAGCGTCAGTGAAGCTTTAAACAGATCTGAAACAAAATTGCATAAATGGCATGTAAAGCCCTGTGCATACAAAGATACCTTCAGGGTTCTAATAAATTCATGAAACTTTTTAAAGTGTGATTTCCTAGCAGGCAATCACTTTTAATTAACAGGATCACCTACAGCAACACATGTCCTTCAAAAACTTACATTATTTTTTCTTTTTGAATTTCAAAGTTTCTGTAGTAAAAGTTGAATAGCTGAGTAGCTTAACCTCAAAAGGATTGCAGGCTTTTATGACAGTTATAAACCACTGTGGTGCCTTCTTTATAAGAAGAAAAGATTCTTAACACAACAGAGAAAGAAGGAAATCTCTTTTTAGTCATAGCTAGAAGCAAGCATTTCCTCCAAAGGTCAGAAAACTTTTCCTCAGTTAAAGAATATTTTTAAGGACATTGCAGGCTACTTGTACAAGTAATCTCTGGTAATTTGCTGTATGAATTAAACATATAATTTCCAATATTTATTATTTTATATACCTCTGCATTTTCTTTTATTTCCCTGAGCTCTCAGTATACAGGTTTGATAAACATGGGGGTGAACTGGTGAAACTGGCTTCCATAATGAGCTTTACACGAGAGAGAGCAGAGGGAAGCTCATCTCTTTAGTAAAAAAAAATCGTACTAGTTTACTGAGCACACCTTTCAGGGCTGTGTGTTTGAGGTGGTACTTGCCACTTGCTTAGAAGCACATTTCCATATTCCAAAGCTGGCTAATCTTCTTACCTGCAGATTTAAAGTGACAAAATATTCCATATTTTGAGTTGGAAAGAAAATAACAGGAAAAACATGGTAAAAATGATAGCACCAAAGACAAAACTTAAAGGGCCAAAGCCCCCTCCAGTCCTCATTTACGTGAATCAATCCATTGATATTGGTATCTGAGATACTTGAGCAGGGTTTGCATAAATGAATTTAGGGAGAAGGACAATAAATAAGGGTATGTTGTGCCTGGTTTGGTCCAGGAGGTTTTACAGGCAGTAATTGCTTGGATACTATGTGTCCTCTAATAGTGACAAACGGTAAATACGTTCTCTTTGCTTGATTTTGTGGCTTACTTCCAGGTGACAGTCCATTCAGACCACAGGGAAGGTGGTAGATGCTGAATTTATGTGTCTTAGCAGAACAGTCAGTTTCACGTCAGTGATATGCATGATGTCTTATGTGAAAGTATTGGCACATTTTCCTTAGGTGCATTTTCTGACTTGGAGAAGAACAGATATGGTAAAGCTCTGGGAGCGGAGAGGGGAACAGGCACCCTTGGAGCATTTGAAAGTCCCACTCAAGAATTAGTTCTGAGGCACAGGTGGGCTTCTAAGAGGAGCAAAAGAGTAAAAAGCGTGTTTATGGATCAAACAGCCTTTCTGGCTAAAAGGAGCACAGGGCTTACAGTGCACCTGTATTTGAAATGAACATGTGAGGACAAAGTCATATGCCATACAGTACTGGCCGTGCTATAAATGATTGTGCCGTGTACATAGAGCTCATAATGCCAAGCATCATTTAGGTGAATGTGCACCCTATGTATGCACATACGGATGTCTCTGCCTTGGAGTGAGTGCCCCTTCATGGCACACTCACGTCTCACCACAGCACTTTCTGCAACCTGCGACAGGGTGTTTCAGCCCTTTATTGCTCCTCTTTGAATTCTCTCTCTTCAATGACACTCTCTCATCAGTAATTATTGCTATAGTTGTCTTCCCACCAGCAGCTGTCCCATCTCTTGTCTGGTGTTAGTCTCATCTTGCTTTCAAGCAGAAGCTTCACCAAGCCACTTTCCATCATTTATCAGCAGTCTTGGCTAATCAGGGTGGTCCCAGTTGACTGGAGGTTAGCACATCTCCATCCCTGGAGGTATATCACCATCCCTGGTGCTTAGGGACATGGTTTTGGCAGTGTTATGTTAATGGTTGGACTCGATAATCTTAAAGGTCCCTTCCAACCTAGACGATTCTATGATTCTAGGAGCTGAATACCCGCCATGTACCTGGGACTTTGGGCAAGTCACCTCTCTGTGTGTTTGCTTTCTACCTGTTGTCATTTCTTTTGTATGTTAGACTGCCTTTGGAGCAGTGGCTCATTCTTCTTCTGTTGTTGTACAGCACCCAACAAAAGTTGCTCTTATCTTGGCAGAGGCCTCTGGTTTGTACAGACGGCCAAATGCGGAGATTTACTCCTAAGATTACATTTCTCTGTATGGTGAATGCTAATGCTTTGTTGTATGGAAACGCACATGAAACTTTAGTCTACAGTCATATTTATACACAGTTACTCTACTGGTGGTATTTCTAATAAGTTCAGTAAATTGAATTTTGCTTTATTTTTGTGGAAATTAATGAGGCCTTGTGTACATGTATGCCTGTCTGTCTGCCTGTACCACACAAAGCATAATCCATGTCCAGTATACAATGTGTGTGTGCAGTTGTGTATCTGGTGTTGACATGGATTACTGTATATTTTACTGTAGCCAGCAGCTGGATTATAAAGGACAACCACTGGACAATTAAAAAGCATTCAGAAGGACACAGCCACAGCACAATCATCAAGACATGCCGAAATAAATTAGCATCATGCAAAGTTAGGCAATGTTTAATTCATAGACTGTGCCTATATTTAGCCATCTTATTATTTGCAATATAATCCATTCATTTATTGAAGGTTAATGCCAAGTTTTTCTCCTGGGTATTTGGTAGATGTGTCACAGGACAGTGTAGACCTTTTGATTTCCAGCTACTAGATGGACTGAATTTGTTATAAAAACATATATGCTTGTGGGTGGGTGTGATGTAAGCACACTCAAAAATAGGAAGAATTCCCTAACCATCGTTGGGACATCTTCTGTCATACCATTTTTCCTGGGAAAGACCGCAGACTCAAAAGAAATACTAATAGTCGTTTATGAAAGAATAGTGTCACTGCTTTCATAAAGAGAATGCTGTTGATTTTGCAAATGTACACATAAAGGATCATGACTGAAGAGAAGGCAAATTGCCATTCACTTTTGAGGCACTCCATGAGGTGGTGGAGGAGAGTCTCACAGGGCACCATAGAAAGAAATCCTTTGAAAATGATATGAAATGTAGGAAGAAGTCTGGGAAACAGAAGAAAAAGCATCAAAACGGCAGAGTTTGAGTGGAGACATTAAAAGGTGAATGTCCTGAGACCGTCCGTATCTGGGAAATGATGTTTTTTCTGGTGCTGATGTGATCAAAAATAGAGCTGGCCTAATTGAATGGCAAATATGAATAGCCTAACCAGGTTGAACACGGTGAATTAAACTGTTCTTCTGCAGAGAAGCTGGACTGGATTATGTAGAAATTTAATATATTTTTGACAGGGTTTTGAAGGGATGTGATTTGGAATTAGTGACAAGATTTTGAAGAAGGAATACTTTTATATAGATCACACTGTCTAGGGATATGCCTGGTGCCAATCATTTTGATAGCTAAGCACAAGAGAGCCTGACTTTCAAAGGTGCTGAGCACACACACAGATCTTGTTCACTTCACAGGGAATTATTTTTTTCATGGTCCTTGACACTTGAAAATCAGGCCCTAGGTTTCTGACCATTAAGGAACTACAATGTTACTGTAAATGAGGAAGGACAAATCATAAAATCATATATACAGAAAGAAACCCTAAGTCTTTTTGGACAGAAGATGAAATCTTTTATTCAGAAGGTAAAACTCAATATTGTAGAATTATCTTGGTAGCTGCACAGCTTAAAAATGCAGAAGAGGAAAGACCTGTCTGCAAAGTTGGCAAGGCGGTGTAGATCTAACCAAAAATCTGTATTTCTACGTAGTCCGCCAGCATTAGGGAAGGACTCAGAAGCAAAGGCTTCACTGGCACTTCAGACTTGACTCTGGAGAAGTCTGCACCTGCCTCTTTTGCATGTCTGATTTCCACATCTCTCTCATCTCTGTTGACCATGTCTTCTATCCCGTCTTATCTTACTGGTGCCAGTTAGGTTTGTAGCTCCTAGGTTGTTCTTTGTGACCTTTCCTCAAGATACCAGAGAGCACTGTGTGGTGGGTGACATTGACAAAGTTAACGAATCTCTCAGGTAATGATCGTAAAAGCAAAGGGGATCTCCTGCACACGGTGATTCTTCTCCATGGCCACTCCATTTCCCTGGTGATACCCTTCTGCAAGGCAAAGTTTCTGTGGCAGACCAAAGTATGCAGAGCCCAGTGGGAGAGAGGCAAGGTTTGGAAAAAGAGTATCTGTTTCTAGGTCAGGCTAGGAAATCAAGTGAGTTTGGTTCACAAAACTTCCTTCCGGTTTGGAGCAGAAGTGTCAGCAACCTAAGTGAAAGCTGGGAACAGTCTCTCTGAGTTGGACTTAACTATGGTGGGCAATTGGGCAATTTGAGAGAAAAGAGTGACTGGTCCCTCCAGAGAGGGCAAAGGAGTTGTTTGGTTTCCTTGGACAGAAAGAAAAGTGGGAGGGCTGGGAGAAAGGCAATTGCTGCAGCTGGGCCAGTGAGGACTGGGTATTACCTTACTCCAGTCAACACCTACCCAGTGAATCTGTGATTGCTGGTATCCACTGGAGCTGAGTGCTTCCTCTCCGCTTCTCAAAAGTACATGTTAATACATAAATATCAATAGCATTTATTTGTTCTCTCCTATGCTTGCCATCATCATGATTTTAGCTCTTCCATGAAGTTTTGACGACCAGGGACACCCATGCCTTCCCTTTCACTGTATGAAAGTGAGTGGAGTTAAGTTCTTTTTTCCTGTCATTTGAGAAGGCTCGAGGTGTTGCACTTCTGCCTGGCTTCTCCACTGTTAAGAGAGGAACGGATGTGTAGACTTCCATGGAAGCTATCACTCGCAGATCATATTTGGTTCTTATTTACTTTCTGAGTCAAGCAACCAATACTGACAAAGTGCTTTCTCCACAAACTGCCTGTGGCTGCCTCATAACAGAGATTATTGACATGGGTACCATATTGTCAGACTGCAAAAGGTAATCTGTACAGATTGCAGGAAAAACGAGTCTAACCCCACATATACTTATATTCCTATACAGCCAACTACATAAATGTGCAAAATGGGTAAAATAAAAATAATAAATGATCTCAAACTCACTTGTAGCTGTTATAATAGTAAACTACTGTGGTGACACTGTGACACTGTGAGGTACAGTCCAAGGACTTTTTTTTTGCAGAAAGACCAAATGAAGGCATCCAGTCGAGGGTAACAAATACTGGGGGTCTGCCTGGAGATGCTGAAAGATGTCTATGGCCTCTTCTAGTAGGTACTTAAGAAGACACGAGTAGAGTTGTATTCTACTCTTAGCTCTGCTGTGTAGCTTTATTAAGTCACTTCACCGTTATGCTTCTCTTTCCATTGCCACTTTCTGTATGACTTTTTTATTTTTATTGCTAGTCCTTTGCATGAGAGACCATCTCTTACCTTGAGTTTGTACAGTACCTAGGAGAACTGGGACATAACCGGTTCTTCTTGCAGCTTCCTGTATTACTGGATGTAATAGCCATGCCTAGAAACTTTCGTGTCAACGAATTCCTGAAAATTGGAGAAAATACAGATTTTCTGGCTCAGAGTGGAATTATCATAAAAACTCAGAAAGGCAAAACAAGTTTTGGGTGCTTTTCTAACCATACTTTCAAATAAACTTAAATTCAGAAAAACACAGGCTTCCTTTACTCCTGCTGATTTTTGTGAAGCTGGAACACAGTGTGTCATGTTTCTGCCAGTTACACTGGTGCAATCCTCATTCATTTCACCTCCATTAATTTTACTTTTTATGACTTTGTAGGTTGCAAGGCATTTATCCTTGAGCTTGGTACTTAGACATAGGCAAAGCTGCAATTCCCTCTCCCTTGGGATTTACTTGCTAAGACGTAGGTCTGTGTCCATCCACCATGAGACAGAGCCTGACCCAGTGGGTTTAAAGCAAATAGACAAGGCAAGTACTTCTGGGCCACATCCTGGAAAGTACTTATTGCTTTCTGTGGACTAATGAATTGCCCTGCTGTCATGAGTGATGTTATTTTGAAGTAGCTGCTGAGTTTTGGTTTGCCTCAGGGAAAGAACCTGAAAAACAATGGCTCTATAAGAAAAAAATAATTTTCTTAGGCTTCACCTAATCCTATATTAAGATGGGCTGCATGGTACCTACCTCAGAGCAGGGATATGGTAATTAGGAAATAGATTTCAGTCTGACGGCTGATGCAGGTGGAAGAAGGGAATAGCGGAGTGAAGGTGGGAACTGCGTTCCCTTTTACAGATTGCAGCACAGAGGAAAAAGATACCAATAGCTGTAGGGCAGGATACATTTCTAATCAGGATTTAAATCCTAAATGAATGAATGCTAATGAATTATTACTCCTTTCCTATTAATTAACAGAGTGTTTCACAGCACCCTCTAGAGAGCCCAGTCAGAACATTTTTGTGCTATACATGGTTTGTGTAGTTCTCCGCTATCTCGATTATCTCACTATTTTGTACGGACAAGAGCTTTTTGATATTTAGACATCAAAGTGCTTGGAAACAGCTGAAATTAGTTGTTACCTCACGAGACCAGCTGGTTCTGAGGAGAGTGGTGCCCAGTCTTAACTTACAGTCATCTTGCTTTTTCTGGTTCATTGGAAAGTTACTTTAATGTTTAACTTACTTGATTTAATGCTCACAAGAAACAGAGAGCTGAAAAAAAATCTGGCAGAAGGAAGACTGAGGAATTGAGGAAAGGAATGATTCAAGAATGTTAGCAAGTAACAGGAGGCTGCCTCTCCTCTAAAAATGCCTCACTGCAGCAAGGAGAAATACTAAGAAAAGTATTTTAATTTCTACTTGGTTTTGCATGGCTGAGAGCCTGGATATTTAACTTCATGTAGGGAAAAAAGGCTGTGGCGTGTGTGCAAGTATCAGCCACGATGTAGCTGAGCAGCGGTAAAGCTAGTGCATGAATTAAAGTAAAGAACATATAAAAGGAAATAAAAGGATCTGCCTAGAGATCAAATGAGGCATTTGTACAGAACCTTATTCAAAATGAACACAAATGCATCAATTCCTCAGAATTATAGGTGAATCAAAGGAAAATTACATCCAGGAAGATAAAGCAATCGACCAGCAGCCTTACCATGTGAGAGGCAGAGATGCAACTTTAAAGCTTCCCGTATGGCTTGCCAAAGAGCCAGATGTTGCAGGTGGAACAATGTCCTTTCTGGCTTAGCATCTGGTTCCTGTCGTTCTGATCCATAGAAAAAGGAGATGCGGAAGGATGTGGTAAAAATCATTTTATAACTTCATTTAAGAAAAGAGTCTTTTCTGTTGCTTTTGTAATAAAATCGCATTTGAAATGAGCATTTTCCTTCAGAGGTGGAGGCTATCACAGACAAATGAATGTGGGATCTCCACTTTTCACTGCAATGTGCCATCCTGGAACCTGTTAATTCACTTGGAGCTTGAACAACTAATTTCTTGGCCAGTAAGAGCTTATGTAGCCCCAAAGGGTAACATAACCCAGAAAAATCATCGTTCTTCACATTTGAGGGGAAGTGTTAACTATTTGTCAGAGCAAGGATTTGGGATTTGTAGCCCCTTGGTTCCATCCTTGGCTCTGTCACCCTCACAGGCATTTTGCAGCCTGAATGTACTCTAGGTTATCCTCACCTGTTAAGGATATAACAGTGATTAACTTTCTTATAAATGTGGATAAAATAATACCTATATACAAAATGTGTTAAGAATTTTTTTGTTAGGTGTGAAAGCAGTTCAAACTCTGGCCTCCCACAATCTTGGTAATTCCTGTCCAGTCTCTACTGGTTTTTCAGTTTTCCTTGAACAAGATGTACCACCCAGATATATCAAAATAGAAAGCTAACAACATCAGTTCTTCCTTCCTTCCTCTCTCATTCTCTCTGTACATAGTCCATCTCCAACAGGAAGAAAGATGCAGTTGCTATTGTACTAGGGTGCCGTAAATCCTACTTTGAAGAATTGATTGCAATGGTTCTCCTTTAATTTACTGCCTTTATGGTGAAATCTTATTACTATTAATTAAGTTACTTCAGTTGTGTGCTAATTTATATTGATTGGTTAATTTGTTTTTTCTCTTACTTGAGTACTTTTCACCACCAATGCTGAGTTTGCAGCATGTGAGAGTGGTAATACTGCTGCAAAAAACAGAGACCTGTAGATTTAGGACGTAATGTCAGGTTCACCAAGAGGACATTGCTAAGCAGATCACAAGGCAAATGACAGGAAAGATGAGTACAAATGAGTTGATCACTCTGCCAGAATCCAATTTTATGTGGCTGCTGGATCCTTGTGATAGTTTACCGTGAAGGACAGCAGGCAGATTTCTTGTGCTTTTCATGATGTACCATACATCAGGCCAACAGCAAAGTCTCCAATTGAGGTCAGTTTTATTATTTTAAATCCCAAAATGTTTTGGATTACTCCAGAAGCTGTAAAAAATATTATTACTCCAAACACCCTCCATGACCACTGGAAAGGGGCTCATGAAACTCCATATATATACTCCCTGTAGGCAGTGTCACATCCAATATGATATGACATGGTAACATAACAGACACTGACAGGTTATCCAAGTGCTTCCAGCAAGAAGGCAAGTATCTTAGTACTACTGGCACATCATTATAGAAATTACCAGTGAGCTATTGTCTACTGTAGGTTTCAGAAGGTGCCTCTGGGGAGAGGACTGGGGTTTCTGAGAGGAGTCAGTTTGTGGGAGAGTATCCCACTGCAACTGGACCACTAAACAGAGATTAGCAACCAATTAATGCAAAAAGTGGGAAAGCTGGTGGCTGGGAGAATCCACGGCAATGCTGGCACAAAACCTTGAAAGGATTTCCTCTTATTATTTCCACATCATGATCACCAGAATCAGACTCATGTTCTATCAGAAGTGCTGCTGAATGCTTGTTATAATTTCTGAAAGCAATTATTGCTGTTTTTATCTGACCTTCTGGCCTGCACAGTTAAAAACAGGTGATGTCCAAGGCTTCTGGCAGAGTCTGGGTGCTTTGATTTTGTTAGCTCAATCAACTTCCTTGCTTACTTCTGTGTCTCAAAGGCCAGAACTTTCTGCTTTACTTTTTACACTAAATAAAAATGTTTGTGACTGGATCCCTCTGTGTTTGTGCCCTATGCCTGTAAAAAAAATTTCCTATACTTGGTCTCAGGTCATGACATGAGCCTGCTCAAAAATTTCACATCCAAATTTTACTCCAATATGGAGTAAGTGTCTCTAATGTGTAATCTTTTTCTCAGGGAGTGAAAACCTAATTTAGAGGCAATGGAGATAGAGTCAGGCCCTATATTTGGACATATTCCTCCATTTTAAAATCATATAGAACTGTATTTGACAGCAATGAATGAATGATTTGACACTCGTGAATTTTAGCAGTCTGAGAAATTATATACACATGCCTTTTATAACAGCATTTGCTCCAATCAAGCCTAAATGAACAATCTCATTATAGATGAGTTCTTGTGTGTTTGTGTTTGGTTTTTTTTTTTCCCCTGAAAGCAGTTGGTTGGTGTCATCTTGCTTGATTTTTGAATGTGACATAAAGATTAAATTAAAACTTGATACGGAATTCTTTCAGGGTAATATGCCAGTGTGGCTTAGTAAGGCTCAGGAACCTACAAGTCTAAGATAGAGAGGTGGTGGGAAACTGAAGCTAGATAATAACGTATTGTGGCAAAAAGAAAAGGGCAGCAATGCTTTTCTGTTCAGGAAGTTATTCCAGCTTAGTGTTAAGAGAATTGCACATTTTGCTGCCTTCTGGCTCCTCATGCTTTCCTTTTCCTACTTGCCAGACACTCACTTTGTGCTCCTCTTACCTCTTCCCATCGTCCTGCAGCCCCTTCTTGCCTGCCACTGGGTCAGAGCTTCTGCATGTACCCCATTCCCCAACTACCTGAGTCTGCAGCTCTGCAACTGTACCTTCTTATTATACCAGGAGCTTATAGTAGTAAATAAAATGGGGCTGGGCACAGGCTTGAGCACTTATATGTGGCTATCTATACTGTTCAACTGTCAACAGGCTTCTTGCCATGGTTTTAGCTGACAGCCACTAGCGCTCTCCCAGACAGTGCCATAGTTCCCAGTAGGCAATTTGAATGCAGCCACCCTGGTTTGGGGGAAAGCAAATTGGTGTATATCGGCACCAGCCATTTCGTTCCACTTGGCCTCTGAACAGAGAAACATCTAGGGCCTGTTTTATTTAGTTGCACTGATACAGCATCTATGTCCATTCCCCCTCCCTCCCCTCCCAGTCCTGCTATGCTATTTTGAAGGCCTCATGTGCCTCCTCCCCATGCTATTTAGTGCTGTCTTCTCACAAATATGTGTTTTAGGCTGCATTATTAATACTTCTGAGTGCTCAAAAATCATAAGATGCTGCAGCACAGAGAATTATGTCATTGGCTTAAATATTAGAAGATTAAAAATAATACCTTTTAGGCTCCTTTTATTACCTCTGAGGCATTTTTTGGCAGGAAAGGAGAGGTTTTAGGACATATTCTGGTCATGCTTCCAAGCTTTCCTCTGCATCATTGATGGAAATTACCTTTTTATTATTAAATGAGAGTAGAGATTCTCAGCAAATCACATGATCCCAAGAGTAGAGGCTTTAAAACTGATACAGTTGGCAACAATAATTCAGAATAGAGGGATATCATTAGCGTTATCTCCAATCTTCCAGTTGTCAGAGCTAGATGGAGGGGGTCTTGGCCTAAAGCTAACTTTACTCAGAACTCCCAGGAACGGAAACCACCGTAAACACAGGCTTAGGCTATGTTTACATGGCACAGTGCAATGCCACGTAGAGAAACCGCATTTTGTCAATTAGAGCTAGTTTGAGTATCTTCGTATGGCACTATATTTGTTCACTGTAGATATACTCATTACCTTCTTTCAGCCTCTGCCAGAGTTTTCCTTGTGTGTGATAATGAAGGGGTCCCTTTGTTCCATGTTTGCTGCTGCTGCAGAGGGTAATGGACCGTGTTCAGGCGAGCCTGCTGCACTGACCTCTAGTGCAACTCCCAACATACTTGAAAAATAAATCGCCAAATCCATTTAAACATCAAAGCATTGATTTGGGAGCTTAAACTTTATGCTTCTGTTTTGAAAATTTAAAACTTTTATACAGCAGTTACAAAAAAATATGGTTGCATTTGTGCTCTTATTAGTGGACACTGAAATATTTTTCCCATTTGGTTATCGTCAGAGTGAATCCACATAACTGATTTTGAAGCTTAGAAGCAGAGTTTCTCACCCACATGAATGGTCCAACTTGATACTGAGAACAGAAGAGAATTACTGGATGTTGATCTTCTCAAATGTACTCTAGAAAACGAAAACTGTTCAGATAGACCCATGAAGCTTAACACCTGATACCTGGAAAACACTACACATAAACACGTATATAGGCACAAATAAAAGGAAATCAGCAGTAAGCAAGGAATAACACCTTTCTCTCTTCAGATAAATGGTTCCATCTGAGCTATAGCAGCTTAGTGAACCATGAAGGTAGTGAAGCAGGGCACATAATTCATGTTTCAGGCCATTAGAATGAATCGAGTCTCCACAACTTTATAGAAACATCATCTCTTTAGCTCCATTTAAGTTATGTGCTCAGCCTGAGTGAATGCAAACAAGATCTTCAGCAAACAGCATTTTCTTAAAAGCAATAAATACTCTCACGGTCTTAATTTTAGTTATTTAATTTCTTAAATGATGCTTTCAGGTTTCAGGAGAATGTAAATGGCATGAAATGCAGTAAGGAGAACTGCAAAAACTCCATGCAGCAAGTAATGAGGAACAATGGCTGTTCCTCCCAGGGAGTGGACTAAATCATCAGACTTGCAAAAAAGGTGGACCTTGCACACCCATCAGTAATTTCCACTTCTCTTTCTTCTTCAGAAAAAGCAGCATAGATGTATCACAAGTACCTTAACAAAATCTTAGTTGCTCAGGTTCTGATCTAGCTACCTAAATAAATGCATAAGCACCTCCTTGCTCTCCCTCATTTTGGTGGATAAGGTCACTCCCGTGGGTGAGGTTGTTTAGGTGTTGTGCTTCTTTTCTTCATCCTGACACCAACATTATTCCTTACTTAGACTACAGTGTCGGTCACTTTTGTATATTTACAGACCATAGCCACAGTCCTTCCTGATGCACTATAAACAATAATTAGGCTTTCATTTTGCCACATTTTTCACAATGGCTGCTGATTCTTGTGACAAGATTTTCCTTAAGGCTATCCTTGGTGAGTTGTTTGGTGGGGAACAGTATTATGGATATCTTTTTTCTTGTTAAAAATATTCCCATGGCTGAGGAGTATCCAGGTGGCACTTGTGAGTGTGCAGAGCCCTCCTGATGTTTGTGGGGTCATGTTAGCGAGGGCAGCCGGGTCATGTTAGAGGGGGCGGCCAACACTGGCATAGTGCAGGCTAGTGGCAAGAGCAGCAGAGTAAGACTTTTTAAGGGTCTAATTCTGTTTTCTCCATGATTTGCTGGTGTAGGCAAAAACACTTATCCCTCGAGTGTCGGTTTGCCTGTGTGCAAAAGGCTTGTCTTGTGGGTGTTCTGAAAATTAAACCTATTTACACACGTTGTGGGATCCTGGGAAGGAAGATGCTGGAGAAGTGGAAGGTATTAATTACACCATGCTAGTTGTCTGTGCTCTATAGAAGTGGCATGACCCCCTAAGAGCAGATCATGTAAAGTTACCATGGAATTACCAAACAGCAGGAGATATTTGCCACACAATTTCATTAAGAACTGCGGGTGTGACTCTGGTGTGTGGGATGATGTAGTAAAAGCTCGCATGGTCCCCCATGGCATGAGAAATAAATGCCTTAGCCTAAAATTGTGACTTCAGATTAAAGTGCCACATGCAGTTATTTGGTTTCAGAAGTTACTCAGAATGAAAACACATTTATTAGAGTAAGTGCAATCTATATCTGATAAATGGGAACACATCTGGTCCATATCCCTGATACAAACCCCTCAGTATTAATTATATTGATGGTTAAAGCTGAGGAGTGAGTTGAACATTATTTATAGTGATCTTTGCTAAGTAAATCATTTTAAAAATGGCTTTCTAAATGTAACGTTTCCCTTTTAAGAAGCCCTACAGAATTAAAGAGGCTTTACAATGGAACATGAAACATATTGCAGAGGGAGAGACAGAAGCTTGCTTGATTAATGCGCACGATTATCAGCAATGCAAATCACTTTCACTTATTAAGTCTTGTTTAATATCCTAATGAAGGCTTCCTGAGCAGATTTGATAATTCCAGAGAAAGTGACTGTGAACTAATGCCCTTTCAACATGTTGAGAATGAGCAGTGCTATAAAGAAAACCTCATTTACTATAATTCCCACCAAATGTGGTATCCTTTTCTAGACTCCTACCTCACAGCAGGAGACAATTAACCTTTTCGGTGCCAGAAGTGATTCCCAACATGTTCCAGCTGTGAAGGCCAGCAGGTCAGGCATGAATGAAGTTTACCTTCCGCTTTTGGTCTGAAAAACCACAATTATGCAAACATGTCAAGAAAGCCCTGAGCAACTCTGGGCTTTCACGTGGGTTCTGTCAGCACGTGCAAATGTGCTTCTTACCTTAGAGAGAAGGGGTCTGCATCAGTTCAACAAAGCAGTGTGCTTCTCACAGGGAATGCTGCGTATAGCTCAAATTAATTTAAAGCAGGTCTTTCTGAATGCACCTCAGCAGCCCAGAAGATTCCCTTGCTGAGTATTTGGGTAATTAAACTCTTGTTGCTTCTAAGCCTGTAACAGTCATATTGCTGTACCCCTGATGGTCTAATGACAGAAGAGAGTCAAGGTGTGTTGTGGGAGGTAATGCCTTTTTTCCATAGACCTTGCCTCACTTCTAAATTTGGAAGTGGTGGGGAGTGATGGAAAATGGCACATTTTCCCTTTTCCTCCCTTGACCCTGTCCATGCAATGTATGACTTAACTTTACCGGACTGTTCCAGAGTTAGGGTGGCCACACCGATGCACAGAGAAACGAGTCATTAATGCAGTGGGTTGGAAAGCCCTTTACATGTGGTGTGAGCTGGGAGCCTGTGTGTTCAACTCCAGAGCTATAAGCTTTGCCTTAAACCATGGCCTTTCCCAGACAGAGCTGCAATTTGGTCCTTTGCAGTTACAGAGATTTACAGATTCCCCCTTTAATTTAAAAGAACAAAAACTATGTCAAAGATATAAATAAATAGCTTTAATGAAAAAAAAGAAGACGCAATTTCACCTTGTTCTTATCTGGAGATTTTCTAGGAAAAACAAGACTCATAGTTAGATTTGTTTTTAAAACAACCAGTCCCCTGGGAAGGAAGAAGCTGAGGGAGACAAATGGAAAGGCAGCAAACCCTCAAGAATTTTGTGAACATTTTTATTAGATCTCTATTAGGGCAAGGAATATGGATTAGACTGTGCATTTGTAAACATGTTCAGGAAACACGTTTTCTAATCCACATACTCATATAGGACAGGCTTTTAATATAGATTTGTAATAAATACAGTTTGGTGGTACACATCTCCCACATGACTGAGAGCTGTCATATAAAATGAGACTGTAGGACTGGATTTGCATTTTTATTTCTGTGTATAATGAATTGAGAACAGCAATTCAGATAACTATAGGTGACATGATGGATCTCAAAGGGGTAATCACATTTCAGCTGATAATATAGTAACGGCAGTAAAAATAAGGGTACTTTAAGAGCTTTCTTTGTTAAAAATAGAAGACACCCAAGTTGTACCAGTGTCAAATTGAGAGGAGCTTTTGTACACCTTCTGAAACTATGTAAAAGCAAATAATTATTGCAGTCCATCAAGGAACCTTTCACAAGGAATGTGTTTCAGTATATAGTGTTATCATATGTTTAATTTAAACATAGAAAGTAGTTGTGGCTGAAAAGCCCATGTGTGCTACAAGAGTGAAGAAAATGTAGATATGCTGTTGACTTTGGGATATCAGCTGAGGTAGACTGAACCGCTGTTGTCAAAACCTGTTTTACATATGTTTGTTGCTGTACTTGCCGGTGACATCGAAGTCCTGCTTTCACATGAGAGAACTTTGTGGTTTGGAATTCCTCAAGACTTCAGCCAGAACAGATGTCACTTAAAAAATATCTAATGTCAGGTCAAAGGAGAGGGGTCGCTCCAAGTCCTCTTGTCATATAAATGAGAATAGAACATTTAAGTAGAACACAAAATATGAGATATTTTAGTCAGTTTTGCATCAAAGAGTCTGAAACAGCTGCCTTTTCTTTTTTCTTTGATAAGACAGTGTTTCAAATAAGTTGTCAACATTTTTTCCTGAGAAATGAAAAAAGATGATATGCAAGCCAGTTCTTAGCCCTTGAAAAATGTTACTATAGGAAAAAAAATGTTATTTCACAGCCTACCTCTTAAAACTTTCCAACAGAGCTGTTGCACATGCACCGGCAGAAAGAGAATGAGAACAGCCATAGAGGTATGCACGACAGAGAGATTAAAAAGGTGTAACTGGAATAACAGAGGGAAAACTAGAGGGAAAATGGAGCTGAGGATTGAAAGACCAAATACATTTGGGGTCCTATCATACATACTAGTGTTATTCAGTTCCTAGATAATAGGCATAGGGACATGCATTGCTAATTCTCATTAGCAGTTGGCCCCAAGGCTGTGACTGTCCCTCTCTGTTATCGACATTTTCTTGTCTTAGTAACCTTTATGTTACTGCAGTATAATTGGCTTGAGTAAACCCTTAAAGATCCCTGAAGTAAGTAGTAACACTCCATATTGGTGTGCTCCTGGATGGGGTATCGAAGGTGGGGTGCAGGCTTTATGATAGATACAGGTGTATCCAAAAACATCTTTTCCCCTGCCTTGGGACAGCCTGTCTGCTGGATCCAGCCTCTTAGGAGCTCCTGGGAGCTGAACTCCCTAAAGCTAGTAGCATGTTATTTTATTTGTTGTTCTTCACCATGCCTGCTCTCACAACTGGTGTAGCTACATCTGAGTGGGTTGCAGTGCACGCTGACAACTCTACCATTTTGGTCAAGCCGTTGATTGACTGTGCAGCAATATCTGGAGGATATGGTCAGGTCTACTTGGGCAGATGCAGTATAGCTGGCATGCTTCAGCTAGCTCAGTGTTCACCGCAGTTGTGTTCTAAGTGTGGACAGTCACATATGAAATGTGGTAACTTTTAGTGGTTGTTTTATAAATTAACCATACATCTTGAAAGAAGTAGAGGCATGAGGCTTTCTATCTGCTGAATTGTTTCTCCAATATCAAAATTTATTAACGTTCGTATGCCAACACCTCATTCTTTGGAAGCAGTTCTATCTAGATAGGCTTTCTCCCTCTTTTCCTTGTTCTTTACCTTCTTACTAGAGGCACAAAAGGGCATTTTCCTCTAAGATGCTCTCATTCATGTGGCCTGTATAATAAAAAGGGCTTCCTGGAAGACTGCTCCTAAAAGACAGGTATCTGTTTCCTAGCCCCAGGCATTTAGCATGTGTAAGTTTCACAGAAAACTACACCTTTAGCATGTAAAAGCATTTTTAGTACCCACTGCCAGCAGTCATAAGCAAGCAAGTGAAACACAACGCTGAAAAATATCCTAATTTTATGTTCCACAAAGCTACGAAATAACAAACACCCCTGCCCCTGATTCCAATGAAGCACTTAATCATTAAAGAATAATTTCCTTTGGAGGTAGTAAATTGTTTGCAAGGGATAGCGATAAATATGAACCTCCTGTAGATCACTGTTTCTACGTTGCTGTGTGACTTGAAAGTATTGATGGCCACCAGTCTACTTCCGAAGTAGGCAAGTGGC
This sequence comes from Pluvialis apricaria, assembly GCA_017639485.1. NCBI lineage: Eukaryota > Metazoa > Chordata > Aves > Charadriiformes > Charadriidae > Pluvialis > Pluvialis apricaria. Next base: position 25,744,653 of record CM030009.1, read on the forward strand.
CCTGCTGCAGAAATTGCTATCATAACTGACATCCACCCTAATTACACAAGAAGAGTGGCCTTGAGCTAAGGGACATGGAGTCCAAAATACCTTTTTAGCTACAGAGGTGTTTGCTGTCTGTCCAGATTAAGGCAGTGTTGGGATGTTGTAGAGAAATCACCAATCGTCCTGTACATATTGGGTGAATAAAGAAAAGAAAGGAGTCTCCATGGATACTAATCCAGCATCTTTTATAATACTAGCCACACTGTTCCTTTCTCTTTTTACCTTTATGAATATACTGTATTTCTGCACATTTTCGGTTCAGCAACACTTTGTGTTTTAAAGCTCATTGTGCCCAAACAGATGAACACGCTATGTTGTCCAGCAGAGATTGGCTCTTCTTGTTGATCTTGTCCTCTTTTAGTATGAAATCATATAACCATGTCCCTCCTGGACAGCACCAGCTTTTAGTAACTGAATATTTAGGAAGACTTTGCACCAGTCATTACGATTTGAAAATTAAAATCTCATCTAATTCACTGAAAAACAGAGTGAAATGTTGGTTGCTTCAAAGTAAATGTACCCTTGACCTCAGCGTGCCCAAGATTGTGTATATGCTGTTTATAAATACGTGTGTTTGTTATTAATAATCCCAGCCTATTTGCTACAGAGGCTGAAATAAATCAGTGGCGAGGCACTAGATGATAATGATACATATACATACAGATAAACTAATTTCCAGAGATTAAAGGAGAGTAAATTTCCTAGATGAACTGTAAATTTCACCACCCACCTGTGGGGTGTGTAAATATAGATATTGGGTGGGAAGCAGGTTTTATTTTACTACTGACGTGATGCAGCGATGAACTCTGACATGTTGCTGACTGTGGTTACTTGATAAGTGTAAGATGTGAAAAGCCAGCAATAACACTAGATGGTATCAGATCTCTAAAATAATATGTGTTTGAAGGTGTTAGGTATAAATATGGCTCTACAAAAATAAAAACAGACAAAATTATAGTTCATTCATGGAGGAAAAGAAACATCAGAGGAAACAGATCTTTCTCTTTCTGTAGACTTTTAAAAAGGAAATTGAGCACTAAAACCCAACAACTTTCAAATTATGTTTAATATTCTGGTAAATCCAAGTGATGTGCTGCCAGAATTTTAACAGGAAAAGCTTCTGAGAAGTGCTTATCCTTAGCTGCTGACCCTTGTGATGTCGTATGAGTAAGACCATTCTCTCCCCATCTTTGCCTCACAATCCAGCAATTACTTGTCCTCCTTCCTTACCTCCCACTACCTTCACTGCTACTGCCTGTGCTAAAGCTGCCCTCTGCAACCAGGCTAGGGCTGTACCTAAACAGAGTGGTGTTGGCCAGGGCTCACTCACATCTCTTGGTTCTGAAGGCATGGGGAAAAAACATGTAAAAAATAATTTTTAAAAATTTTAATAAAATAACATCCTTATGTTTTACTTTGAATCATCAGACTACATGCAACAATCTTTTACTGGTCCAAACCAGTAAAGCTTTATTTAGGCCGAATCACTCTTGATTACTCATTTAACCAGTTGTCTAGAGAGCCTATTTGATGGTCTCATGTCATTGAGGCCAAGATTCTTCCAGGTGCTTATGTGTTCACCTGCCTTCCCCTGTCATCTAGATGTCTCATGAGAGGATTTTCTAGTTCTTTCTGGCTTTGGGTGGACCAGCATGATATACTGTTACTTTTCTGCATTATGTTCTGGAGCTTCCAACTTCTTTCACTGGAATAAGTCATTATGTTCAGGATTTATTTGCTCCAAAAAATACAGATTTCTTGGATTCTTAAAAATGTGTGCAATAATTTAAAGCTTCAGACCCAGAGCAGGATGAATACATCTGTTCCTCCATCAAGAGACCACATTATGCAGGGAAGTGAAACTGGGTCAAATTTCTGGGCACTGTAAGTTAGAGCAGCTTCTTTGAAGTAAATGGACTTAGACCAATTAACACCAGTTAAGGATCTACTTTGCTGGATTCCTGGTGAGCTGAAGAGAGCTGCCTAATGAGACTCAGGGACTGTAGAGGAAGGGATCTAAATAAGTGTCGGTCAACCCTTCTACACTGCTTAAAATTGATCGAGGTGATAATACAGTTATTAAGATCAAAGACAGGACAAGCATGATGTATCACAAATGCTTCTGGCTTGGGGAATCCTGGAGAAGAACTGTAGGCTTCCCATCTCCACTGTCCCCTGCAGCTGCCTTTGCCCCCGTTATAGTGCTGAAGTCCCTCTTACTTCCTGCAAGCAACACCTGTGATTTCTCCTGCCGTCTCTTGCATTGCTTCAGCTAGAAAGGGGCACGAGCATTTCCATCTCTCCTCATCTCCACTGGTTTTGCTCTCCCTAATGGCAAAGCCACAGGGGTACAAGGGAGCGTGGATGCTGTGTGGGCTCAGGCTGGGGTCAGGCCAAGATGTTTGGTGGTAAACATGGATTACAGAGATCTCAGATTACTATGTCAGACATCTTAAAAATATCCTGATTATCAGAAAGTGCTTAGTATTTTCTGGAAAAAGAGCTCATTTATAATGCTTCTGGTTGAGCGCCCAAGAGCAGAAGGAATTTTGTGAAGGGCTGGCCTCCTTGTCTTGCGCTGGTGTGAACAACTGCTCCTGGAGCTCAGCTGGGGCAGGCGGTGCCGGGAGGCAGTGTTGGGAAGCCCTCCACACAGGAAGCTCAACATAAAAGCAGAGGCTGAACAGGTGAGTAATAAAAAACAAGGCAAGCCCATGTACCTTGCAAATAGCAGTACGAAAAGGTTACGGCCATTACCAGAGCTTTCACAGTACAGTTACCTTCCCTGAATCAGAGACCTGGTTCAGGATGTCTCTGTACCACGACCTGGAGTATGGACACGGAAGGGGAATAGAAAAGGGGAAAGTTCCCATATCGAATGCCATCTTGTTGCTTTGACCAGTCACCTTTTAAATATTTATGTTTTATTTTTATCTGCGTATTAGTGAGACATTATTTGTGCACAGGCTGTTAAAAACAGTTCTAAGGGAAACACACTTCCAGCTGGTTTCCTCCTGTTTTCCATCTGCTGTGTGTATGTGTCTTTGGAGGCATTTAACTGTTTCTTGTCATGGTAATTGGTATTTTTTCAGTAGTGAAGGTGGGAGGGGTGGAGGAGAGAAACCCTAAGGCATCTGTGTTTGTGCTCAGTTGATCTAAAAGAGATTATCCTGGTTATTTCCTAATAAACATTATGTGCTTTAAAAAAGGTGGGGTGGGACAGGGGAAGGGTATCAAACATGAAGTAACATTAAGTTTTTAAGAGTTAACTTCCCTAAATTGTATCTTTGTATTCTTCTATTTATGCATCGCTACTCTTTCCCCATTTAATCTTAAATATGTAAATCCTCAATTTATCTGGAATTACTTAGTGAAAGGCTGATGTGTGAGTGTGGCAGATTATAATATTCCATCGCCACCCCTGATCCTCTTTACCTCTTATTCTTTTCATAGCAGATCAAAAAAAGCTGTATGCGTGCCACAAGAATATATTATTTTAAGAGACTTGGACTTAGAAATTGATTTCCTTGATGAGAAAAGGAAAAGTCTCCTTCTGACCTGAAGGGTCACTTCATAATCCTGTCACTCCACATCAAAAAAGCTTTTTTTTTTTTCTTTTAGTAGAAGATGAGAATATTTCTGAAAAGGAATTAATTTTTCAGATACAGTGAAAACGATGACTTAAAGAGACTTAGCAGATGATAGAGGGCTGTCCTATTCAGAATACATCTCCTGTGATTAGAACAAGCTCTGAATATATTTTAGGGTCAGGCAGTTTTAGATGGAGATTGGGATTTGTACTTTGGGATGAAACTGATCTTATATTTTTATCGAAGTACTTAAGGTCTAAGCTGTAGTCTTCCCTTTTTTTGCAAAGGGATTTCACCGGTTGTTATAATGGGGATTGGTGCAAGCAGCCAATAATTTCTATGTATGGATTTTAGTTAATAGGATGTTTGAAATGAAATGACTTTCATCACCAATAATTAGGTTCAGCTACTAATACTTTTTTCATAGTACTTTTCTTTACAGAAAGCACCTGATACCAATGTAGACTTTTCATAATCTGTTTTATTTATGTAATTACTGCATATGTCTTAAGGAAATTCCTTTAAACCATATGCTTAAAAAACAGCAGTCCCAAATATTTTTATGCATTAATAGCACAGTGCTGACGTATGTATGCACAGTACACACAGGTGCATATATGTACATGTCTGATCGCGTGTGGAGACATGGGAAATGCTGACTTTATATATATATATTTTTAAAAAACATCAACAGATATACAATATGTGACATAATTTAATATGTATAATATAATTTATAAAGCACAATATACAATAATATATAATGTAATATTTAGTAAATATATTTTATTGCACAGATAATAATATATATTAATTATACATTGTATATTATGTGTATGTATATTATGTAACCATTTGATAATTATATCATAGGAGTAGTCAAAAGCTATGAACAAGAGGCTCAAAACATTTTAAACAGCTTGAAAGTTTTTGTGCAGGTGCACTATAAAAATGGAAAGTCACTGCTCTGAAGACCTTAGAATTATAATTTGTTTATAGAGTGATAATGATTGTATAACACTGTATATATTTAACATAAGGGATATAAAAAGAAATGCAAACCCCTTTTCTGCAGGTAAATTGGCTATTGTCTGGACAATCTGTTAGTTGTTTTAATTGCTGGTCTGAAGGCAGCAGCAAAATATTGCCCACTGGTAAAACTGTTCCTGTGATGACAGCATGAGGTCCTAAAGCAAAAGCCATTATTGAATAAGTAAAAAGATATTTTAATTTGAGAACTATTCTACCAGGAGAATTTTTCTTGCTTTGCTAGGCTTTTAAAAGCTAATAATTTATGAATATTTAGTGAAGGTTGCTAGCTTATGTTTCTGGCTGCATTTGGAGATCGGCAGAGAGCTGTATCGCGTTTAGGAGCTGCAAAGCCCAAGTAAATCTGTGGCATGAGCTCTCGCTGATGATTCCTGTATGAGTCTGGCCCCTAAATGCTAGCGACAGTTTCAAATTGTAACCAGAGGATCCCGACTGCTAACTTGGGTTGAATTAAAAAGCAGGGTTTTAGTCTAATAATCTAGTTTAGATCTGATACTCCCACAGGAATCTGGTGAGAGGAGATGATACTTTTTATCACGTTCACTGTATTCAAGGTAGCAGAGGTCTGTGAGGATTTTGAAAGTGTGGTAAAAGCCATAATTTAAATCTAAGGATTGCATCTGTATCTAAACCAAATAATACAGCCTTTACTAACAGCGAGTATTCATGTGAGTTAAATTTTCTGAACCTTAAAAATATGACTGTAAATCTTCAAGTAGTAAGTAGAACTAAAATGCAGGGAGGTTGTGAGCTCCTTCAGGGCAAAACAGGAAACAGGAAAAATGATACTTTCACCCAGGGAAACACGAAAGCTGGACGTGCCCAGGTACCTGCTTGGGGAAAGAAGCATTCAAAACAGGGAGTCCGGGGGCAGTTTCCCACTCTCAGCCGTGTCCTACGGAGCTGTTCAAAAGGCAGAGCTGCATCTGCTTAATGAATGAGAGAAAAGAAAAATCCCAGGGTGAGAACTGTTTGCTCTTCTACCCTGGGATAAATTCAGGGAGTTCCAGGTTGCTTACTTCTGTGCAATCGCTTGCAGTTATTTTTGATTTCACGAGTGCTAGGTGCAGTCTGATTTGAAGTACTCACATAGGCTGGGATACGGCCCCTTTCCCCCTTGCCAGAGCCCCCCCATCTCGGGGCTCCTTTATTCGGGATGTCAGAGCGCACCCATCACCATGGCACTCACGTGCCCTCCGACAGCGCGCCGAACAACGCGACTAGCATCTGTCGGGGCCGGGCGTCCTTTCTTCCACAGCCGCCCCTGAACTCGATCCACCCTGCCCTCTGCCTGACCTCTTCCACAAAGCTCCTCACTCCCTGCCGCCCGTGTGCCCTGGCTCAGCTCCGCTTTTCAAACTATCGCCCTTGGAAGTGCCTCCCCAACCTTCTGCATCGGTTGTGAGACGGAGCCAGCAAGAAGCAATCTTGCCATGTGAACGTCCCTTTGTTTTTCTTTGTGCTTAAGACGGACCGTCTCCCTAGTAACTTTTGTGGCACTATATGTGAAGGAGCTCGTTACGTAAAACATACATTTTCCTCCCCACTAAAACTCCTCCGAGTGTTGCTGAGAGCGTTTCAGAGGCCGCGCTTAATACCGGGATATTAACTCCGCTGCAACCCTCTATCTATCAGCTCGTACATCACTCCACCGTAGAGCGGCTGTAAAGACTGCTGAAATACAAACTTAGTGCATTTGATCCCAGCGGAAGCTGGATGCGGCTGCTCTCCGAGACAGCTCTCAGAGCTGAGCCTTTAGAGCTCTTGTACCTATATTTGATCAAAGATGCTAACCCCCCACGTACAATGTATAAATATTGAAACGTATGAGAAAAGAAAACCACCCCACCTCTCAGGACTGAGAAGCCTAATGGCTGGAAGCGGTACGGTGATGCAGGATTTTCCTATTGTCTCAGCAGAGGGGAAAAAGTTGACTTCAAGAATGATTTGCACATACCAGTTCCCTGAAAAGAAAAATGTGGGTCTAGTTCCATAGTTTCCGAATGAAATCTAACCTTCAGCCAAAAATTGAGCTGTCCAGGTTGACAACATTCAGGAAACTGCTTTTCTGAGGAGGATGACTGCAGTGGCAAAGATAAACCGTCAGGAAGGTTTCTTTGGAATGATATGAATTTAATGAATCATATCCACATTAAAAAATTCCCAGCTGGTCTTAAATTTCAGGGAGATTTAAGTGATAAAAGATATTTTCCCTGTCCCTTTAGATGTGTATTAGAGATGAGAGGCCTTAGATAAGCCCTCCTGGGAATCAAGCTTTCCTTTTTCTTTAATTTGTTTTAAAGAAAGAAAAGAGCCAGGCATGCTTCTGAGCCTCAGACGGGTATAATTAGTTATTTGCTATTACTGGACTTTTAAAGTTGTCTACGCCCACTCTTTTTGTATTAAATAATTTTCCTTTTTTTAAACCCAGGCTAATGAAAAACTACATGGTGCTCCCCCCCGCCGCCCCCCCCCCCCCCCCCCCCCAAAAAAAAAAAGAGCTGTACTTATTTGCCTTCCCCCCCCCCCCCCCCCCCCCCCAAAAAAAAAAAGAGCTGTACTTATTTGCCTTCCCCCTTCCACTATCCTTGTGCGGGGTGCATCCTTTCCCCTATTAACATATTGATTTATTTAAATTAAAAATAATGATCTCCTTTCCCCTCTCCTCCTCCTCCCAGCAGCAGAGTCTGTCTCTGATCCTTATTAACAAATTGATTGCAGTATTGGTGTCAGTATGGCTCATTTAGTAGCTCTTTTGCCTAAGGTCCAGAAGGTTGGAGGAGGGAACAGCTTCCACACGTGGATGCTGGCCCAGCTCCAAGGCTAACACTGCTCGGGTGGAAGGGACAGCTGCTAGAGATGGCACGGAGAAACTTAGCGGGGCCCCCTTTTGGGTGATAAGGATCTGGCTGGAAGTTGGAAACCCCATAGTAACTCCTTAAAGTGGGTGTCTCCTCCTAACTTCCTGCGCAGGCGAGGAGCCTGGCTGGTCCCAGCCCCTCCAGCCCCCTGGCCCTTGCTGAATACAAGATGGCAGCTGTGCGATGGTTGCCTTGCCAGCATCAGGCACAAAGAGCTTGAGGATGTCGCAAGCCCTAAAAATACCATGTAAAACTCAGCTGCCTTATGTCTGTTGGAAATAAAGCATCAACATGTGTTTTGGTCTTCTTTGGCCCCATCTTCATTCCGTGGTTTTAGGGACTGCTCTGTTACAAGTTCAGGGAAATGCAGGAAGGTCTCCTGGTCGGTTCCTCCTCGTCAGCATAGTGTGGGCATTCTCATTAACAAACAGAAGCTGCGGGGCTGGAAAGGTCAGCAGCCGTGGATGAAAAGCTACAGCAGGATCTGCTTAACTACCAGCCTTTTTGTCTCTGGCATTTAGCTGCTCACACCATGCTTGCAGCAGATACTGCTGAAGGGTGCGATGTGCCTGCTCTGTAGCCCCACAGCCTTGCCAGGTAGTATCCGGCAATGCGCTTGCTAATGTGAATTCTGTCTTAATGACTTCAGGGGAATTTTGTTTGTCTCTTCCGACCTCTGTCAACTGCTGTTCTGGTGACCGGCTTTCCTAATTCTACTTAATGCTTGCAGGCTAATAACAACGCACCTTCCCACATGTTGCAGGGTCATAGACCCTGTGCCTGCCCTGCGAGCCTTGCCGTTTGTAAGGGAAAGGAAGTACAGAAATGAGGTTGTGCTGCCCCGTTCTGCAGCTGAGAAGTGAAGGCACAGAAGGGTGGAGGGGCTTACTCAGGGTCACAAAACAAGACACTGGTTTCTCCTGTTAAGTGCCCCTACTTTGGGCCAGGAGAACCCGTTTCCAGCACTGTGCCACCAGCTTTTGAGCAACTGCCTGATTCCACCCTGTTTTCAGTTAAGCCCTCAGGCTCCTGAAGTGGTAGTGAAAACTGTTTTGCGGCCAGAACAATTTTATGGTTTCCCCTTCCTCTGCACCTCTGAAGGGCAGCTGCTCCACGGGAAGAGCCCAAGGGAGCATGGAGGCTTGAGCCCAGAAGGAGAGAGATGGCTATTCTTGAAGCGTGCTTAGTCACCTAAAGCAGATGGTGTTGTTTCTGATTCCTGATGGGATGACTTTCAGCTCCCAAAAACCTTTCAAGTTTGACCACGCAGACATGCTTGGAAGAAAGTCAGATGAACACACATCTGTCCAAGACCTTTTTACCAAATAGCAACATGAGTACAATTAAATTAACAAAGGGAGAGTTCACAATTAAAGCTGGAGCAAGTGCATGGCTTGCTTTCAAAGAACGGCTTGAAAAATGTACTCGTACAAGGCACCCAGGCCAGTGCAGTTATCTCCCATTTCATTCTATGAAGTTTTATGGTCTTCTTGGTGCATTTTGAAATACACTGAAATAAGCAGAGCTGTAAACTTTACAAAAACTAGAGTTATTGATCTTCTACATCCTTTACCATCTGCTTAGTTCTAGTGTCTAAAAATATTCAGTCCTTGCTCTTGCTCACATGATTGTTGAGAAAATGCTAGAGCTGGTAAATCAGAAAAGCACATTGTGTATTGGGGGGAGGGGAGTTCCATCAGGAAAATATGCTGTCTGAAGGGAAAAATACAGAAAAAAACAACTCCAGTCCTGTACTTAAACAGGCAAAAATGAAAGAAAAATATCAATCCGTTTTTCAAACCGTAGGAAGAAAAAATAGAATATATCTGGAGTGTTATTTTCTTTTGAAGACAAGCCACACAAACTTCACACCTATACCATACTATAAAAATGTATATTTGTTACATGCTTCAAAGAGTTGGGGAATATGAATTCCCTCTTATAGCTTTTTGAAAATTGAATCCAACTGAACAATTTATAGGTTAAAATATTACAACTGGAGAAGACATGTCCACCTCCAGGATATAACAGCAAAAGTACTGTCTAAAAAAGTATGCCTTGGGAAATTGTTACAGTGAACCAGAGATTCGAAAGGCTGAAAGAGATTATCCTTATTTTGGTTGAGAAATAAACATGCAGGATACAGGACTCTGTCTGACTTCTAGGATGACTGAGATTTTGAGGGCAAACAGCATCCATTTATTTCATTAGGAGCTGTATTAGTAAATTCCCAGCTCAGCTTTAAAAATCTCAGTTTCTCTCAGGGTTTGTGTATGGTGCCCACAACTGCAAAACCTAAACATGGCTCAGAATAAATTTCATCACCATATGGAGGTCCCTAGTGAAATCAGCTAGATCATTCTGTGTTAGTTTGTGAATTGCTGATTGGAGTTTGAATGTGAACCCTCTGTCGTGGGCTTTATGTGTCTCAGGGATGAGGAATTTGGTATTGTTAGAACGGATAAAAAGAAAAGCGGGATATGCTAGCACGTACTATTTCATGAATATTATTTACCGATTTATCCAAGCGGCTCTTTTGAGGCCTGGTGACATCTGTCACCCAAGGTGACTTCAAGAGGAGAAAAAAGGAGGAAAAAAAATGAGTGGGACTATAAAAAGAAGATTTAAAACCAAACTTTCTGAAGATCTATGTGGAGGAATAAATGTGGCTGCATCCTTCCTTTGCTGCTTCGTGAAGTACAGAGGTGCCTGATAAATTCTGTGTGTTTCCAGGACGCTTGACTTTATTTTTTAATCTAATAAGTATCAAATATGAATTGCCAATACCAAAGCAGAAAACTGGTTGGTTTATTTAATCCTATGTTCTGTGTTTGATGCTGACCAGCGTCAGAGAGGAGGGCACAAAGCCCCCCATAATTTGCCTATGCAGAACTTCCTCTCGCATTCCGCAGACCTGATTGTGACGTGTTCTGCCACAAAGAAGCTAATTATACATCCAAAAGCCCAAATCCCCCCTCAGTTTATCAGAGGTCACCCCTGAAGCTCTGAGGGTACACCAGAGTTGGGCAGGAATTCTCAGATGGAAGAGATCTTTGTCGGAAAATGCCAAATTGTTGGAACCAAAGTGTTTCTTGGAACTAGGCAGGTTTGGGGACCCGCCAGTGAAACACAGGCAAAGGTTCCCCTGGAAGCCTGCCTACCTGCCAGGAAGGCTTTCGCTCACTTCACCTGGTGGGCTTCCAGGGTCTGCAGATCCAGGGCTTCTCCATCACTTGGACAGCTTTGGAGTTGGAGCCCTCGGGGCTCGCAGCTCCAAGGCAGCCTGCTCCAGGATCAGCAACCCCAGGGCTTATGGGCTCTTTGTTGCGGGGCTGGGAGCTGTGAAAGCCCAGTGCTCAAGAAAGTCCAGCTCCAGGTGATGCGTCCGGGAACCCCCCATGCCTTGGCACCCTGGGCTTTCATGGGGAGTGAGGAGGATCACCATCCTGGGAAAGGGGAAAGCTGGAAGCTCTCCTGTCAGGTTCATTAAACCAAATGCCATGATTTCCCTCTCCAAACTTCCCTTCCAAGGGAAATTTTGAAATGTTTATTCTGAAACAGAAAAAGGGCATTCCCCCCCCCAGGTTCTCTAATGTAGTGCTATTCCAATTGTTTTTAACCAATCTGTGATCTTGGGTGTGATTGTGCATAGACCTTTACAACAAATCCCAGATTTGGTCCTACTGGGGTGTGATGTTTGGCTTTTGGCACAAGTAAGGAATTTCGTAAAAAGTAAATAAAATACTAAATATCTAGGCCAGGGACAGGCTTAATTAGAGATTGCGTAGTGTATCCAGGAGCTCAAGTGCTTGTACTTCTGAGTCCCCCTTCCCCAAAGACTGCTCGGCAGTGATGGGGTAACTAACCACCCAAGTTTTCTGGCAGGACTGGTGAAAAAAAAATTACTCTTAGAAGTTCAGTAGCTGAACTAATTACCCGAAAATGATTGCCTGGGGTTGGACCATTTATTATCTCATCAGCATTCAGTGCCACTTCCATAGGATGAAGGAGAAGGAAGAAGGAAAAAAAAAGCCCAGAAACATGAGAAGGAGAGCAGATAAAAGGACAGCAGTTAGAAGGAAAAAAAAAAATTGCTTCTTAAGTCTACTCTGTACTTTTTCTCTCTAATAGATCCCCCTTCCTATCCACCCTCAGTACAGCAACTGGCATGTAATGAGTTCTGCAGGGATGGAGCATCGGCAGCATGCTCTGAGATTTCTCACTTTGTGTTTGACTAGCTCCCCGGATTCCCCAAACTTCTGGGAGCAGAGGGAGGGAGAAGTGGAAGCAATATATATTTTTTTTTATATACATATGTATATATATTATACATATATGTGTATACACACACATATATGCAATGACAACATTCAACCCATGGTTGCTTCTCAGGATTTTTCTGTATCTGTTGGCTGGAAGAACAGTTCATGTTGACATGAAGTTTCCATCTAGGCTCTAAGGAAGAAACGTTTTGGACACTGGTTGTGCTAACACAGAGATCTGCTTCCTGGAACTGAAGATGCCTCCTGGAACCACACCTGGAACATTTGGAAACTTGGATTTGCCTGGAGGTAGTCACAGCTGAAATCTCAGCTCTGCTAAAATAGGAGGTATTAAATATCTTCCCTCCTTGCACTGGACCTTTTATCTTGGAGATGGGTCTTCCACTGGTATAGACAGGATGCTGACTAACTGGAGACTGATGGGAAAGGGCCTCTAGCCATCAGTGTGCTTGATTTCACTGTGGGACAGTGTGCTAACCCTCCTTGCAGCAGCTGTGGGTGTGCTCGCCTGCCTGGTAGCACTTTCCTCAGCTCTCTTTGCAGGCTGTGGCGTTCCAGGAACTTCTGCCCTTTCCTTTTGGTGAGGTTTTCTTTCTCTACATGCAGCAAGCCAAGGAAGCGATGGCTTGCAGAGAAGGTGCTAGCAAACCTGGCTTTTGCTCCCAGAGCATTTTTAAAAAATGAGAACATCCTTCCAGTAATCTATGTTTGCATTAGATGGAAATGTTTTGGCTTCCCTCCTGTCCTTGAAAGCCCAGTGGTGTAATAGGAATTTGGGAAATGCAGGCTCTCAAAAGTAATGTAAAGAACAGATCCACCTATTCAAATGCAAATTGCTAAAGAAAAGAACAAGGGAGTTATTTTCTCCACCAAAAAATATGACAAAATAATTCTTTTTTTTTTCATTAGGGCCACATCCCACATTTTTTAGATGATTTGTCTGTCAAAAGTTCTGGGTTGCACTGTCTCCAGATTCTCTTGTGCTGCTGGGACACTCACTTGAAGAGATACTGAAGCAATTTTCTGTCAAAAGGTTAGTGTCACACACGGGGCTGTTACTTTAGATCGTCTGGGAGGAGCAAACATCCTGCCTTTACGACTGCAAAAGTTGATAGTAATATATGAAGATAAGCCAAAAACCCATGCAAGGAAATCAAATGCACACTGTGAGCAGTACATGTTTCTGCTGTCTTTTGAGCTGCATTGGACCAGCGCAGACCTGTCTCAGACACCTTACACCTCCAGCTGCTGACAGGGAACCTCCATTTACTGTAAGGACACTCCAGTGTGTTGTGTGAAGTGCCCAGCAACTGCAGGGTGCCCACCGTGTACACAACTGAAGAGAAGGAAATGGCTGCAGACCTGTTGCAAGTCAGGGTCATGCAACTGTTTTTCAAACCGGCACCCCACACTGCTAGTGCTTGGCTTGTACATACAAACTGCAGGCAAAATGAAAACTGCATCTTTTCTACCAACACTCTCAAGTCTGAAACAAGATAGGAAATTCCTCCTTGTACTGCTCCAGTAAAAAAATACAGATTGTTGAATTTGGAGGACAGAACGAAGAGTTTGTGTGAAGAGACCCATTTTTTGCTATTCCTTTAATGTCTGTAAAGCATTCAGAAACTGGTGATGAGCACAGGAAGAATGCAGGTACCAAAAGAAGCAAAGCTGTTGCTTACTGCTGCTGTGAGCTATACGCACTGTGTGAAGATGGGCTCCTAATCTTGGACACAAGCACAGTTACACCCATCTTCACATTGGAACTGCCTTTTGTCTTTGCTGGAGGTGTACCAACATGTGCTTGGTTGGGCACCCAGTCCTGCAGCTCCAGGAGTCTGTTGGCTTTTTGGGTGCTTTTTACTAGTATTGAGACAGACATACTCCTTTAATCGGGACATCCTCAGAGCTTAAGGAGGTTCTGCAGGGCAGCTCAACTTTTTGACACAAGACTAAAGCCAGTTGATACCCGCTTCTTTTAAGACACTGGATACTCAGCTTCTGTGGCTACATCATCTATCCTCTACATGCAACTATTTTGCCTCATTTTATAGTAATCAAAGAGATGGAGGTTGAATATTTGGTTTACTTTTAATTTGAAATATTTTTTCTTCTCTTAGCCTCTGCCTCCTGTGTTTTTCTTAACCCTTCTTCCAATTCTTACTCTTATTCTTTTTTTTTTTTTTTCTTAGATGATTGGTAGCTGTTTCCCTGAAATACCTTAGCTCTCATAGTCATGGGCACACAGCTATACAGTATATTCCTCTGTTGTGTGGATAACTGGTGTATGTCCTTTGTGTGTATTAAAAAAGTCTACTTCTCTCTGGGGCAGCAAGCCCCTTTTAAAATAAAGACTTTAGGAAGGAAAATATTGGAAAGTGCTTTGGGGTGTGCATATTTTGGGTTTTGGTTATTTTTTTGTTTCGGTTTTTGGTTGGGGTTTTGGTTTGTTTTTTTTTTTTTTTTTTTTTGAGCATGATAGGCTGATTAGTTTTTACTGTTGGACTCTATGTAAGATGCTGGTTTTGAAGAGTACCTGGTACCTTGCCTAGAGAGGGAGAGATGGGTGCTCAGTGCCTTTTAGGAACCGATCATATTGCAGCAGTATAGAGAGCAATAAACGAATAGCAGAGGTCCCTGAGATGAAGACAAAAAACTTCCTTAAATCGCAGGGCATCCCTCCCCTCCCCGCACCGTTGCCCGGGGCGGTCCGCCTCCTCCCGGGCTCCTGCCCGGCCGGCGGCCCTTCAGCCCTCCAGCCTGCAGGAAGGGGGTAACGCCGCAGGCTTCGGAAAGCCCCTGAGTCGGGCGGAATAAAACTTCACCCTTCTGGCGGGCCGCTCTGCCCCTTCCCCGGGCCGCCGGAGCGGGGCCGGGGCCGGGACTGGGGCGGCCGCGGCCGCGGGTGCGGGTGCGGGTGCGGGTCGGGCGCGGAGCCGTCGGCGGGCGCTGCGCTCTCCGCGGCAGCCGCTGGGTGTCAGTGAGCCTCTGGTTTCCGTGCCCGGCTCCCGGCCGGGAAATGCAAAGCACGGCGGCAAAGCCTGCCCGCGGGATCGTTTTCAAAGCTTCCAGCGTGATTTAGAAAGTTTTTCTTCTTTTTCTTCTTCTTCTTCTTCCCTCTATCGGAAAATATTTAGATTAGATTTACACTTAAGACGGCAACGGTGACGGCAAGGTTTTGAGCTTGAAAGAAAACCAAACAGACCGAAATCCATGCAAACAGACTCAGAAATTGTGATTGTAGTATTTAAAATGTTGTTTTGAAATGTAATTTAACTCTGGTCTGGTCAGATCCACAAGCTGATACTCTAATCCCAAGTGAAGCTTCTCGTTGATTTAAGAAGCTTCTGTTGGACTGTTTTCTGGACATAGAAGAAAAAACAGTAAGTGGATAGCTTTTTCTTTCAAGAGTTGAAAGCAGCACTCGTTTGAGGTTTTAAGAAGATTTGGAGAACGGGGATTGATCTGCTAACATCAGAGAAGAAATCTGGTGGCAAATATAGAATATTTTACCCCTCAGAGATATTAGTGACTATCACCTTTCTGGGCTCACAAACCCACTCATTGCTTATTCACATTTTTTTAGTTGCAAAAAAAGTAACCCCTGCATTTGACCATGAGAAACACAGGATTAGAAATAAAATTCCACCTGCGTCTTTAAAAATCTGAGAAAATGCTTAGACAAGTAAGGGAACTGCTTCATCATAACCCCTTGAAATGTGTTGAGCCTCAGCTACCTGTAATACTACCTGATAATTACATGCAAAGACCTGGGTATCAAACACCTGACCCGACCTTGTTGTCACCTGGTAAATGTCAGCACGTAACAGAATTTCCTTAGAGCGGTCACAGTGAGTTTTCACCACAAGCCCAGGTAAGGGGAGAGAAGCAACAGAAAGAATGTAACCACTGTCAAGGAGGGAAAGGGTTTGTGTGCTGCCTCTCCCACTGAAAATTCTTTGAGGGAACAGACCTGAAACTCAAAAGCTTTTGAAGGGGCTGTTTGGAGGGAAAAACACTTCCAGTTGTCAGATCGTATGAAGGTGAAGCCCTGTATCTAACTCTGCAGATGTGTCCAAGTTGTGGTTTTGCTGGGAAGGGGTGAGTGGGACAGAAAAAAGATGACAAAAAAGCAGAGATTTTTCTTTTTTTCCAGCTTTGCTTCACATATTTATTATCTGAGCTCTAGTAGTATATTAACAGTAGTATTTCATGCATATGCCATCTCAAAAGATCCCAAGCAATTTGCCATAGACTTTGGGTCTATAGGAAGTGATTTACACACTGTGGATTGAGTTACCTTTGGAGTGAAAAGCAGTGACTACTTGAGATCATACAGCCACAGTACCTGATAGTTTAGCATTGGACATTTCAGTGTCATGTGGTAATCATAGAGGAGAGTTTAGAGAAGCGGGAAGTAATTTCATAACTGAGGAGGAATATGTCAGGTAACACCCTTGCCCCAGGCAGTGAATGAGCCTACAAAAGCCATCAGTTACAACACCCTGCAAGCACTAGAAATTCCTTATGTCATTTTCTCCTCCTGAATTGCAAAAATCTCTTCTGTGGCATTTATATTTTCCTTAGAGGCTTTTTGTCCAAGTTCTAGCTGGAGTCATCTTCTGTAACTTGTGAGAGCTGTCAAGATCAGAGCCCCAGGTGGTACAGCTGCAGGCCATGTTTAATAGTTAATGCTGAACAATGTTATGGTATTTGTATCCTATTATTCACATGCTATTGGAAATTTGTGAATATTTTTTTAAATACACCGTTGAAGATGGGATGAAGTCTCAAGAAAGAGCTTCTGATGCTTATCCTACATTTTGCAGCTCTGGAGAATATTTGGGTATAAACCTGAATTATTGAATGTTCCAAGCAAATGTTCTTCAGTTATTCAACTCTGCTTGATGGGATTATAATTCAAAAATCTGCTGTAACTATTATCTTGCTCAGAAGTATATATCTTGGATGCAATGCAGAGCACACGCTATGGATGCAAGACTGAGGTTTCATTTAGGTTTGCATGCATGATTCCTCTTGATTCAGCTGGGCTGATTGTCCATCTGAGACCACCATAGCTAAGAACCAAAGCTGTGGTGCCATTGACCACAAAATGCTTCCTTCTTGGTTGGTTTTGGTTCTGCCTTCCACAGTGTAAAGGGGTCAGTTTAAACTTCTGCTTTTGGAGCAACTCATTCTTGCTGGGCTGATAATGCCATGAAGGTTGTTTGAAAAGTTTCCATTTCTGTTCTTCCTATTGTGGCAATAAAGAAGATTAGGAATAGGTAGTTCATCAATGAATGTGCCATGTGAGCCTTGCTAAGTTAAGCAGAAGCAGAAAAAAATGGGCAATCCTATCACTGAAGCAAAGGAATGCTGGAAAAACAAAACTGTTTTATTAGAGTATTGGGTGGTGTCTAATGCCTCTGCTGGTGAGTCTGGGAAAGTGTCAGTACTGAGGCAATGCAGAGAGTCAAACTTTGATAGAGATAAAAGTCTGCAGAGGGTAGGGGCACAGACAGTGGCAACATGCTTAGAAGGAGACATACAACAGGACAGATTGAAACCTGCTTTGGGCTAAGAATGAACGCTTTTTCTGCTGACTCGCAGCATCTGAGAAGAAAGGTGATGGGAAGATACTCTCCCTTTCATGCGCATCAGTTGAATTGGCTATTTGGTAATTTATAGCCTCTATTGCAACATCCATTTTCCCCCTTTCCCTTCTAGAAGCCAGGGCCTGCTTTCCAAGAAGTGGTTCAGCACTGGAAAATGTGGATGGTCCAGGTGCTATGCTAATCAGATAGATGTTATTTTGGGGTGGGTGGGTGGGTAGGTACAAGCTGCCATTCAAAGGAACATGTGTATATGGATGGCAGGAACTGGCTGGCCATGAGTAGTTGCACCTGCATGTCTGGGAGATCAATATGATTGTAAATGCTCCTCTAGTCCCATGTAACAAGAGCCCCTGTCTCTCTCCCTTAATAATCACGGGAGTGCACATCCAGAATAAGACATATCCCATACTTAGAGAAGCAGAAACAATAACTTGGAGGAAAAAGAAGGTGCCACTACCTTTATTTTACAAATAATGAGCAGAAGATCAGAAAAATGGATGCCCTCAGAGAGCCAAGACTGAATTGCAGATCCTTTAGTCATGAGATTCCCTTCTGTGAGCTGTATTTATGTTTTGTCACAGATTCTGGTATCTCTGATTTGTCATGAAACCTAGTCTTAACTCTTACTGGTTTTCACCATGTTTTTTTTCCTTTTTTTTTTTCACTTTTCCTTACTTTTTTTCCTCATGGCTATTTCTTTGAAGTAGCCCAAGGGAGGTCTGTGTCAGTAGCAAACTTGGAAATCGATTTTAAACATGACTTCCCATTTATACCTCACATCATTTTATTTATTCGTTTTTTTAGATCTGATTTTTTCCAGTTAAGAACTGTGTAAATAGCCCTAATGAGCCTTGAGGGCTCTCATTTGCTTAGAGAGATTAAAACAAGCTGGGAAGTCTCCAAGCATGTGGGGTAGGAGGTACAAAGCATACCTCACCTAGAGCTGGTCAAATAATTCATCCCAAATCCTTTAGCTGATGTAACAGGGCCTTTTGTTTGTTTGTTTGTTTGTTTGTTTTGTTTTGTTTGGCTTTTATGATTGTATTTAAGTATTGATTTTTAAAAGCAAATTTGGGTCTACAACTTGTTCAAAAGCTGGTCATTTTTGAGTGCTTGCAATTTATAAGCTGTCCTGTGTGATTGATCAACTAAGTCATACTGTGTTGCCTTTTTTCCACTGAATGATATTTTGCCTATCTGCATATAATCCACAAATATTCTTAATTATATGACAAATACATTTTGTTTCAGTGTGAATACTAAATGGCTCTGTTATTAGGATTTCCACAAAAAATCACCGACACTGGCATTTGTGGTGTTTTTACTGCTTGCACAAAGAGGCTTGCAAGTCTTGCCCACCTGAATGCTTACTGCAGAGGAAAGAGAGGGGCTGTATATGTCAGGAAAGCAAATTCACACATGTGGCAGCATACACAGCCTATGTTTTGGAAGCTCTTTTGTTTTGCATGAAACTCATTTCTTTTTCTCTTGCTGGCCTGTTTGCTGCACAGTGGACATTGCACATGGATTGCTTCTAATGACATCATGATCTTCTAATCCATACAGTTGCCCCATGGATCAAATGGTTTCTGAGTATATAAGGTGGGATTATTTAATATAAAAGCATATAGGGAAAACATACTTGAGCTGCATTTTCTGAGGGAGATCTCTGTCTCTCTCTCGCTCTCTCAGAGAATGACTCTCTGTTCCATTTCCCCTGTATTATCTTACCTACGTGGCTCCTTGGGAACTGCATGGCTGAGCAAGGATGCTTTGCTGCTCGAACAAAGCCTGGCATTGTCCAAGGGGCAGACGCACAAATCTGGACCTCGCCCCTGGAAGAGAGCGGAGTGACCCTCAACCCAAGCTCCCCCAAAAGCAAAATGCAGCAGCCGCTTCTCTGACCTAGGGTTTGTTTCAACAGCACCTTTTGAAAGATGTTAACCTCCAGCCACCGCTACCACTATCACATGTGAAAACAGAGGCCAAACAAAAAAAATCAGAGCAGAGCTCCTGTTGGCTGCGTGGAAAAAAAGGGAATAAAATTGGTTTGTACTTTTTAACTTTTGGAAGACCTCAGCCATGGGTGCTGGAGCAATTCTTTCTGTGTAGAGCTGGCTGACTATGCTCGGCATAACCCTGAAATGTAACAAATGCTGACCTTGTCCGTAAAAGCAATACATTGTTTTTAAACATTAGTTTCCTATTCCTGACAGATAAGATGAAAAGTTAACAATGCGTTAAGGCTGTAAAATGTTGGCCAGAGTTTAGATTTCACCTCTGTTTAACTTTTTGTCAACAGATTGGCATTTTCCTCCCCATTCAGAACAGTTGGGTTTTGCTTTCAGCGCTGAGTAATAGCTCTTAGATGCTCTCTCACGCAGAGATTTGAGTTCAATATTAAAGCATTGATAACACTCTTATTATCAGAAAGACATGGCCTATGGGCTCAGAGGGAATCTAAAACAGCTCTTTCAGTGCAATAAAGGAATAGTTCTACATTACGTGACATGAAGTTCCCAGATATATTACTTAACCAGATCACGGCATGCTAGTAGATTTAGACCCATGCAGGCCTGCTATGTCTTTCTGAAATGACTTCCTTTCAAGAAAACAGTGCCCCAGTGCAAGATATCTTCACTAACACACTGGGTATAAATTACTACTCCTGCAAGTTAAACAGCATAGCCAATACTCCCTGAGAGAGGCTCTGTTGGTTCAGCAGGGTGACAGAATCATGCCGCTGGGACTTAAAGAGTTAATGATGTTAGCTGGGGGCTATGTTTCAGTCCCTGTACTTTGTGCTGTGCTGGAGTTAAATGCTGTTGAAACTAAGTTAAGGGCAGTGCTGAATATCAGTATATCCACTGAGCCAAGGAGATCCATTTATTTTTAATTGAATTAAATTGCTCACAAAATGAAAGTAGCATACTTTCATTAATATTTAATTACTTACAGTGTTAAACAATGATCACAAAGAAAACTTTGCTGGTGTCTTTTCCATCTCTGCATTTTTCTATTACTTTGTTGCATGAGATGGTCCTGTTGGCCTTCCTGTGATTTGGACGTTAAAGTCTACTAAGGCTGAGTGCTACTTGTGTTTTCGGCATGCTGGGGAACAAATTCAAGCTTTGGTGCTGAAGCTGCTGTAGAGCTACAACCGAGGAAGGGAGAGTGGGAGATTTGCAGCCAGACCCGAGAGATTGTCTCTTTCTTCAGAAAAAATGGGGCTCACCTTAATATTAGCCTGAAAGTCACCCATAGAAACATCAGTGTCTCAACTGGAACAGGCAAATGGTCCCACGGCTACTGCCGCTACTCGTTATTTCAGTGAGCTCTGTGGTTGGTGGGGGTAAAGGAAAAGGATGTGGGATTTTCCTTTCAATTCAAAACCAAAATTTAAGCAGGATTTTGAAATCTATTAAATTAAAACCAGGCTCTGCTCGCAAAGTGCCAAGGAACTGACTTACTGAGGGAGTCAGTTATGCCTAAAATTTGCTTTCAACTCTGATCTCATACCGTGAATGTGGCCCATAATTTTCCTCAGTGAGGTGCGCTAGATGTGTATATATATTCTTCCACCTACTTGTATTAAGCCCAGCTGAGTACTTATGCAAAAAGCTGAGGTATTGTGATCACAGCAGAAATCACCATGGATGGTGTAGACCTGGCCAAATTAGGAAACTCCTCCATATCTTTCCTCTCTTACACGGAAAGCAAATAGGAAAAAATACTATAGGCATTGAAGGTTCACAACATTTATTTTTGTGTATAATGTTCTTTTTAACATAATCCAGTTCAGACAGAAATGAACCTAGTTCAGCAGCCCAGGAGACTAGAGCTCCAGAGGTATGACTAGTCTAGTTGCTTGTAGTGGAGCTAAGCTGGTTCGTCTCAGTTTCTATTTTGGCAGTATTGTATGAACTAAAGCCATAACTTCTGAAATTAAGTATGTATTTTATATGCTACTTTCAGTCAAGACCAACCCCTCTACATTTCACAGCATATCCTTATATCATTCATAGAAAAGGTGATGCTGTTAAACCAGAGCAATTAACTATAGAAAGCAACTTCTGAGTGAAGATAATATGGTATTTTCTCCTCAAATGTCATCTGTAGCTGTAATGTTGCTAAAGAAATTGCTTGGCTCCTCATTGCCATGCTGACTACGTCTGCTTGATTCAGAAAGCACTTATTACAGTAGGAAATGCCAGACCTGCCGTTTCAATACCACACTTGGACTGTGAATATGCGCAGCACTTGTCTTTTGTTAAGGCTTAGGTCCATCTTCATTCAGACCCCCTTTCCAGGTAGCTCTGGGTGCTCAGGTTGTTCTAAGCTTTCTGTGTCCTGGAGGAAGGAAATGGTAATTCCTTGGGGCTCTCACTGGAAAATGAAGAAATCATCAAGACAAGGAAAAATGTCAGTAAGACACTTCAAGCAGCACATTTCCAGGCGATCATGCTACTTTTAGTGTGTTAAAGTCAGTTGGCCTTTGGACAAATGCCTCGTCATAACACCACCCGAGGTGTGTGATAATCGCCAAGAAATGCTCTACCTGTCATGTCTTATTGCTTAAATATTTATGCTTATGACATTTGATTCCTACACTCTATATGTCATCAGAATGTTTCACTCACAGTAGATATGTCATCACCCACCAGGAACAGCTGACACTAAGGATTAGAACACTTTCAAATTAAAAATCCCTAAACAAAGAAATGACATGCTAGTAATTGTCTAGGGTAGTATAAATCAAATATATGATGATATGAACTAATAGATTTATTACATTAAGCTGACCCAGCCATTTAATTTGATGATTCCTGCACCTCACTTAACTCTGTGAGGAAAGCAGAGAAAGAATAGGACTTGTATTAATGGTACTTCTTATTTTGATGAAGGTCATGCTGTATTTCCTCTCAGTACCACCCTGTGGAGTCAATAAGGAAGAGTATGTGTTCTGTAGCAGAAATTTCTAGGGAGAACCAGGTGTGCAAAATGAAATCCTCCTGCCAAGTAGTTCCTGTCCTGAAGGATCATTTAAAAATGTTCCCAGTGCTTCCAGTACAGCATTGGGTGACCCTCGATAAGAGATCAGCTTCTAAGAGACAACAGGTTTCCAGCTATTTCATGCAGGGCAAAACCAAACTTCTCAGGTAGAGAAGCTGGTGTTCTTGCCCCTAGCCCACCTTTCCCTGCTGTGGACAAGGATCTTCCTGGAGATTCCCACCCTCCTGGCCTCCAGCTGTGCCCTGGGTAGCAATCCTGCCTCCAGGGGATGTCTAGAAACCTTTGGCTGGGCAGAGATGCAGCAGAGGTGCTCAGCTTTCAGCACCACCCTGGCAGCTGCTCATGACCTCTGCTGAGGCAACCATGGTGGGATGGGCCCAACCATTCCACAACGTAGGTATGGATCCATGGGCTGCCAGCTGGATCACCCTAGTGCCAGATGGTTTTAATTGGATTAAAAAGCTGTAATGCTGATATTTTCTAATAAGCCACTGTGTATGAATGCTGTTGACCTTCACTGAAGAGTCAAAGCTGGTCAGTTATATGAAGGCAGGGCTACTGCCAGCATCAGGAGACTCTCTTTAGACCAAGCGTCCATGAAAAGTAAGGTCTTACCTCTCTCATTAGTGTCACCAGGGTGTGCACTGTAATCACAACAACTAATTCTCTGGTTGTACCCAGACATATTTGTTTAGGGTCTTTTTCTCTCTAGCACACATCAGTATTGAATCTAAATAATGACATGGACACAAGCGGGACAGAAGTGTAAGCTCTTGCTACATGTGAAAACACACAAATTGAAACACATACATGAATGAGATGGAGTGAAGATGCATAATTTCTGTCTTAACTGTACTCCCCTCACATTTCTAGTCCAGTTAAAATAAAAATTATTAATCAAAATATTAATTGCTAATAAAAGATAAAAACAAATAGGCCTAATATTTTGCTGCATGAGGAATGTTATCAGTTAATGGCTATAGACCCATTTCTAGCATTCTTCAAGAAAAATTCCCATCTCAGAGCTGTGTGGTAGAACTTGGCCTGAGACAATGTGCTCTCTGACTATGTACATAAAATGCCATTTGATATTAACGGGGGAATCCAGAACATTGGATTTGCTCTATGGCTCTAAGTGAATGATTCTTCCTTTTGTGTCAGAGTAGCATGTATCAGCGCTTTCACTCATGGATTCTGTACATCTCCCTCAAACCAGCCCAAATAAAGCAAGCACCATGTGATCTGTCCTGGCACTGGCTCAGCAGGGTGGCATTGAACAGCTATATATATCTGGCACAATGTGGCTTACACACTGCGTGTGGATTTGAACGTACTAGATGGCTCACCCAGAGTGGCCCTGCACACCCACAAAAGACGGTCAGTTGTCCACAGCCACTAGCAATAGCGGGAGCAATTGCCTTCCATATCTGCCACCGTGCACGTGTCACTCCTGCTTATAAAGTTATCAAATGTTATGCCCTTCTCTTTAATAAAGGGGTTATCTGAGGGGAGGGAGGGGACGTTGTTTTGGCTGGAATTTCACAAGGCACAGGTGGTACAACCAGCTGCAAGATCTTTAGTTCTTGTTGGCTGTACACCAGCTCTTGGTCTTTTCATAGTTCTTTCACTGGTAGTGAAGGAGGAGGAGTGGCAGGAAGGGACAGTGGGCCCTTGATGATGTTGTTCAGCATCAGCAGCTGTCTCAGGTTGGCATTAGACTCTGGAACAGTTCCTCAGGAGGTGTTTATGCTGAACCGTTCCCTGGTGACACTGGACGCAATAGCAGAAATGGTAATGCAGTGAAATGTTTATTGAAAAGAATCCATGCAAAAGTCTGCCCCATGTCTGAATTTCCCAGCACAAACCCATCTTTTACTTTATAAGCTGCCTGGGGTTGTTCAACAAACAAACAAAAGATATCTTTCCATAGAAAAGGATAGATTCTTCCACCATTACTTTCCCTGAGTACTATAGCATAAACTGTCAAAATGGACACAGCACCCAAGCATATGCCTCTAATTAACCAATTATTTCTGAGGCTGCTGTGAGTGGAAATGACTTGAGATATGGAGCCAGATCTCAGGCTTACACAAGATGGTGTGTTCCTGAGAGAAAAAAGGCAAAGCCCAAAATATGTCAGGATGTGGAATTAGAAAGAAATCTTTCACAAGCAAGGAAAGCAGTTTGAGGAGAAAAATAGTTTGGGGGAGAACGAGGAGGAAGCTGGCTGTCGCTTCTGCAGAAAGCTGGAGGTTTCCTGAATGGTGCAAGAATTTTAAGGGGAGATAAGACTAAAAACTTGAATGTAAACAACACTGGGACTGTTTTTTTCAGACTGCTATATTCTACCCTACTTCATCTCTCAAATGCCTGTAGAGATCACAGGGGCTTGACTTTTATGGCAGAATATCCTGAGAAGTTGTTTGTATTGGAAGCCCTGTTTGATTTCTCACTCTGTTAGTGTGTACAGGTGTACGCTCTCAGAGGGCTCCTTGGAAAAATTCCCTTGAACTTCCATAACACTTTCGGACCATAGAAGTATGAATTGTAAGGGACCTCTGGAGGTCATCTAGTTCAGCCTCCTGCTCAGTACACAGGTATTACCAACTGGCCAGATAATGTCAGCTCTGGTTTTTTTTCTCAATGAGTCTTGAAATCCTCCGTGGACAGAGATATCGGCTGTCAGGTAACCCGTTCCTGCGCTACTCCACTAGTTGAGTAAGTTTTCCCTAAAGCCTATTCTGAATCTCCCAAGCCACAACTCACAGTTATTACTCCTTGTTCTACTGCCTGCCACTACCAAGAAGAGCATCTCCATTGTCTTTGTGACTGCCCTTCCCATACCAACTCGAGACCTCTCTTCCTGGCTTCCTCTTCAGGTTCTTTAAAAGCCTAGTTTCTTCAGTCTTTCCTCACCATTCATTTGCTTTAGCCCTAAAGATCTTGGTAGCCTTCTACCGGGACCTCTCCAGTTTCTTGACATCCTCTTTGACTTGCAGCATTTCAAAACCAGGGGTGGTATTCCAGATGAAGCTGAATAAAGGGGAATGAAAACTTCCCTTGGTCTGCTGGTTGAGCTCCTCTTAACATAGGCTTTACTTTATTCTCCCGTGGAAAGGGCTAGCTCCTGACTGGACAATGCTTTGACTGGTGATATGTGGCCTTCTTGTCACGGCCACACTGGAGGAGACCACCAGCTGCGAGACACAGAACTAACAAAGAACAGACTTGGGGAAGGCAGTTTAGAATATCTCAGTCTGATTTTCTGAAGTGAGGGAGGTGCTTGGGTAAGTTGTACGGTGAGCAAGCAAAATGTAAGTGTCTGCTAACAAAGTGAAATGAGCCCAAGTCACAAAGACACTTCAGAAAATGTTGCCCCAGGTTTGTCTCAATCAGCTTGCTTTTTCTCCTCTCATGTGCATAGTGTATTGTAGAAAGCAGTATAAGAGCATTTATTCAAATTCAGCAAAAATCAAGCTCCTCTTTCTCTAGTAAACCAGGTTTAGATTTGTACCCGGCAAACTGATACAAAAAGCCTTGCTTCTCCACACAAAAAAAGCCCATCTCTGGGAACATATAATATACAGAACGTGTGAATAAAAAGAGGGGATGTAACATTTGTGAGATCCAGAAGCTTGTGACAGCCACTCGGAGAACTAAACACATGTATTATGACAAAATCACAAACTGCTGGCTTGGCAGATTCCCTGGGAACAGGCGGGGAAGGTGATAGCTGCTCGAAAGTCAGAGAAAGGATCAATATTGAATAAATCAAAACAAATATGTGATAGGTTCTGAGAATGATATAAAAATTAAATACCAGGGAATTTAAGGCATGAGAATATCCAATTACTGGGCTAGTGCTACAGTCGCTGTCATACTGAGAAAAGGGGGAGGGCAGAATGAAATTACTGAAGGGGTAATAGCTGGTAGTAGTCTTAACATTTACACAGGCAGCCTGTCTCAAAATACTTAGCGCAGGAAGATACTTACTACTGCTTCTATTTTATGGACGGAGAAGTTGAGGCACGGACCACAGGTCTCTTACTCCTCTTGGTCCTCCACTGGAGCTCACTGCCTGTTCCCCTTTCCCTCTGCTGTCCGTGCCTCTCCCAGCATTTCCCTCGTGCCTGATTAAAGCCTGGATTCGAGTTTGTTGTTGGTGGTGTTGCAGTGCCCAGCAAAGGAAATGGCCACTTAGTCAAACCTAACACAATGCAAGAGGAATAAGGCCTCCGATACTGGTGGAAGATTGGGATTTTCCTGCTTAGTAGCACTTTCCGATTAGAAAACACCTCTTTATTGCACATTTTTCTCCCGAATCTGCCTGCTTGCATTAATTTTGTGCATTCTCAGGTTTTTTCCTTGCCTTTTAAGTTTTGTTTCCCTTTCACTTTAAGTTAAAGCACTGAGATGGAAGGAGTCATTACCGCAAGCTTAGTGGTATATGGGCTTTGTGCTGGCTGTCCACGTGGAGGGAATTTCACCCTAGGAAGTTTTCCACTGGAGACAGGTTAAGCTTCCAGGGATGAATTTCCTGGAGCAAACAGCCTCTTCTTTCCTTCTTCTAATGTCGGTTCAGGACACTGAAGACAATACCTGTGGCAATATTTGTTAGCATTTCTTATTTGTCTCATAACTGTGTTTAGTGAGATAGCTGCCATATAACCACAGATAAAGAGAGCATTGCTGTTCCAGGGAGTCTCAAATTACAACCCCATACCTACATGTCCTGTCACCTTTCAATGCGGTGACTTATTTACGTGAGAAATGTGTTATCATAAGACTGAGATTTTAGAAAATATTATATGTAACACAGAAACAAATCCCATATCTTTCCAAAC
The DNA here is from genome assembly GCA_017639485.1 of Pluvialis apricaria. Taxonomy (NCBI): domain Eukaryota; kingdom Metazoa; phylum Chordata; class Aves; order Charadriiformes; family Charadriidae; genus Pluvialis; species Pluvialis apricaria. The sequence continues at coordinate 25,771,954 of CM030009.1, forward strand.
TTTCTTCACTAACATTTTTCTTCTTCTTCATTTTTTGTCTCAGAAACAAGACACGCAGAGTGGTATACGTTGATTTATGTTCCTTTACTACAAGAAATATCAGCCGACGTAGCAGAATGTATGGATTTTCTTTTATCCTTAACTGATCACACAATATGTGAGCAAAATGAACATATACCATCCCCAACCTACTGAATTTCTCTCATATTTTTCAAATAACTTTACCTTGTTCTTTCTGTAGTTCATTGAAATAACATCTTGCCTTAGTTTATTTGTAAGGCTATCCACGCTATTGTATTACTGCAAATTCTACAGATAAAGATGAGGAGAAAGTGAAGGAATTAAAGGAATGGATGCAAGAGTAATGTTTATGAAGCACACTGAGATAGCTTTCGATGGAAGGTGCTGTAAAAGTGCAAAGCTCTATTATTATTGTTATTATTACTTTATTATAGGTGGTTACCACACAGATCTATGACTGGATGAATTAAACTCAAATAAAAGCAAAGACTGATTTCAGCTATTCCTTACTTAATCCTATAAACAGTCAATTGATATCTTAATATATATTGCTGCTGCTCCTGGCCAGGAAGTCATGGGAAGAGATAAGGTATTATTGGTTTTATCTGCTCTGTGTCTTACATAGAGGGCAAATCCAGTTTCTCTTTTGTGTGGAAAAATTTTGACATTTAGCTGGAGTCCTCGGACATCGAAGATTGAATTTTGTGTTGGAATGCATCAATATACGGAAATTTGGGGCTTGGATATAAAAAAAGCCGTGGCATTCTAGGTTAACTCTAAGTAGGCGGGGAATTGCCCTTTGTTTTCAAGTGGAACCTATTTAAATATTTTTCCAGGTGGGGAAAACAGTGTGTGACTAATATGGACCTTGTTTTCTATGCTACAGTGGTGTATGGGCTAGCTGTGATTGCTGCAGATCTTGGGGGCAGGTACATGAGCAATGCCTTATAAAATCAACCTGCTGCTGCTCTAAGCAAACTGAAATCTCACTTGATATAAATTGATATTACACTATTAATGTCATAGACTCTTCTGCTGACCTTAGTCTCTCAGTCCAGAGCATCAAGAATGTCACAAGCCATACTCCAACACCTCCAACAGTAGCGAGATAAACCACACAACGGACAGCCCTGGAAGTCACAGCTGAGGGTCTGATTTAAAAGTACTACAAGACCTGTGGATATCTGCTAAGTGATATGAACATATTCTCTAATTTGTCTTTCTCCAGGGAGCTAGAGTGTGGTATCACCACTTTTTATCCTCTCTAGAGCTGGTAACAACTGTTCACCCAGGGACTCCCCATTTCTTTACTTGCAAAAAACACTCAAGATTTGTAAACATCTAGAAGTGCACTGCTCCTCGATGCAATCCTTCGACCTTTGGCCTATTTCTCCACTTATTCTTACAATATACTGCTGCACTACCCTGCTTTTAGTCTGGATTTACATGCCGGTGCCTCACAGGGATGGAGGGCTACATCCTCAGAGGAAAGCAGCCGAGAGCATCTCAGTACAGCCTTCTGCAGTTAACAAAACCAAGCAGTTGTTAAATAGTAAAACTTAATCAATAAGGGGAGAGCAATGCTTCAGCTTTTTTTTTTAAGTTCGAAAAGGAATTTTAGTTAATTAAAAGTGAAGGGAAAAACAAATAAAACAGGAAAAGTCTTGTCAATTTAGCGTTTCTCACCTGCGTGCCCCCAACTCTCTATCCATTGAGGAGAGCAGCTCTCCGTGCTCAGCCTGCTGAGCTCTCTGCCCCACGTCTTGGAGAGCCAGTCTGAGGTGCCTGCTGAACTTCCCTCTCCTCCTCTTCCTCTTCTTCCTCTTCGTCCTGCATCCCCCCAGGGCCTGAGTCCCACTGGGGCCAGCAAGGACTGGCAGGAGGAGGCATGCCTCCTTCAGTTGTCAAGCAGAGGCTGTTTGGGACTGCAACCCCAAAGTCCTGTGCTCTGCTGTGCCCGTTGTGGGATGGTGCAGGTTTTGGGGATGTTGAAGTGGAACATTTGGCTCCTTATTCATGGTTCAGTCAGTGGAGTTTATGGTGTCCTGCAGGAACCTGAAAGGTTGGTCCCAAAGGCTAGGGGGAGGAGGCCAGGGTTTGCTTCTGTGCTTCACGGGAGTCACTCCAGCTGAGTCAACCAATTTTGTGTTTTCTTGCAGAATTTGGTTGTTGAATGGACCTTTATTAGTGTGTTAAGGCCTTCACAATGCAGAACCAAAGCTTGGGATGGAGGTTAGTAGGTGTACCCCTGAATACCATATGCCTAACCATAAGTAAGCTGTACCAGATCAGAACGCTGCCCTCTTCTCTCCCTGAGCCCTCTATGCGTCTCTTATATTTTGGGGTGTATAAAAATATCCTACCCTAACTTTCTTTCACATCCCTTTCAAAACCAACCCATTTGAATCACACCACTGCAACAACAAAATCCCAACCAGGAGTAACAGAAAGGAAAAAAACCCATCCCCTCCACCTCCAAACCATTATCTTTTGCCATGAACTAAAACCCAGCAGCTTCACTTGATTTCATTTTTGGTAATAACAACAACAGAAATTTGCATCTGGGCTGACAATGTGTACAGTGAGTGTTAGCCCAATGTGATTTGAAATTGGCAAGTTATAGCAACCCTCTGAAAAACCAGGATTTACAGCGAAATGCTGACAAACACTTAACTACAGTGGCACTTGCTCTATACTATATAACACATAAAACAGTGAAATGGAACATAAGTCTTTCCTAATTATTGAAAATATTTTGGGGCTGCCTTGTGCTGAAACACTCATTTTCATCTTGCGTTTCAGATAATTTTTTGCTCTCTCAAAGCAAATTTTGTTCTAAGCCACCTATCTTTAAAAAAATGTAGCTAATCACAGTTGAAAAAGCAGCATACTGCATGTGATTTTTGGAAGGCTGTGTATAATAAGAAGAATTTCAAGGCTGTGTGGACTTGCATGACACCATATTATTGCATGAGCAAAAAACCAATACTGAATGGTAATAACCATTTGTCAGAGGCAGCACGGAGGATTATATTATAACCTTTTTTGTGTGTGTGTTTGTGTGTATCCTATATAAAGCAATCAGACATCTTCCAATTTCCAAACACCTGATAATGTTAAAGTTTATTTTATCACAGCCAAGGTTATATTTTCTTTCAACTTCATAGTGACCCTAGGAGGAAGAGGAATAATGGATCGGGAACTTATTATAGCTATTCTGTGTTAAACAGCCAAGTAAAGGGCAAATATAGTTCTGTAGTGGAATCAATCACTGAACCCATCAGTGAGAATGACCCTCCTGGCCCCCACCTTCTTTCCTGTGCCTAAGAATTTGCCATATTCAATCTTTAGGCTCTGAACCCAAATGCCCTTTGAAAGTGAATTTATGATCACTTCATCACACTGTCTATTAGCTCACTTTCTAACAAATAGGATTGAGAAATATATGGCAGGAACTGCAACGGCACATTTCCAACTAATGGTTAAAATGTCAGGGCGATAATGTACAAGTGCGTCTGCCCTCAAACACAAAATCAAACGCAGCTTTACAAGGGCTGTCGCCATTCCACTTTAGTTAAAGACTTGCAAGCTTCCTTCTTCCCCTTTGCAGGGCTGCAGTTTGGAAGCTGCTGTATCTCATCAGGGCTCGGTTTGCCAGTGCTGTACTGTACTTCATTAGGCAGCTCTATTTAATGGTTTCAACAAAAGCCATCATTTTAGCCCAACTGCCTTGACTAAATTAAAATTTCCAATCTCTGTTTTAGTGTTCTGCAACTGATGTATACATAAGCAAAACTGGTCAACATCTGCCAGGGGGTTGGCCAAAAGTTCTGTAAAGATGTACTTCACATTTCTGAAGCATGTGCAAAGTAACAACGTACTTATCCTCCTGAGGGCTCTCATGATTTTACTTCACCATTTGTTCAGACACACTTTAGCAGCATATAAGCCATACAGTTGATTCTCCCCTTGGTTGCAGTTTTATCTGTAGTGTCATTTTGAGTAATTGGGGTATGGTAGCTGATCAACTTTCAGGTTTCTCATTGGCAGAAAGGGACTGTATTGGCACCAAGAAAGAATATGATGGGTCCTCTCGGTGCCTGAGCAAGTGTCCCTCTTTTGCACTTGGCTACCCAAGGCCATTAGAAAATAAGCTTAATAAAGCAACTCAGTGTATACATCTTAACTATTCCCAGCCAAGGGGATGCAGCTATAGAAGAAATATTTTAAACCAATATGAAAGATGGTAAATGTACATATTTAGTCAGTGATCTGTGAAAGTTTTTGAATTAGTTTTTAAAGCTTTGTTAAGACCAGAACGCACAGATGTTGAAAACAAGTTCAGATGTAGCGACAGATGGTATTTGATTATGAAGCAGACTGTTCATATAATACAAAGATGCTGCTTCTGCCATACACAAGTAACTGCAGAGAGTGCAGTAGAAATTTTGGAAGGCAGAGCAGTTCAAGAGGTTCTTTGTGCAGCAATAACTTTCACGTTTTTCCAGCAGTGCTAGAATTGGGATAATTTTCTTTCTTTTGCAGTCAACACCCTCACTGCCCCCCCTTACCCACCCCCCTGCTGTTTTCTCCCCCATTATATAGCTATATTGCACTTTTTTGATCCTTTTTTTAGGTCATTTGAAATTAGATTAAGGATAAATACACTACATTTATATTTACAGAAGAACGAAGTTCCTTGGGGTTAATAATAACAATGATAATTATTTTATACTACTGGTATTATCTATAAAAAATATTTAAAGAGTAACAAATCCTGAATTTTGCAGGTGATATAACAATATATCCAGCATCACAGAGGAGTTGTACTGGTCTTTCACTGGGGATTACATACGTGCCTATTTGCTGGGGCTGCTGCCACATTTACCTTGTCAAACCCACAGTCATCCCCCTTCCACTTGTCTCTTCCAAACAGACATGAGAATGGTGCTGAAATTTGGAAATACTGGGAGGGAGCTGCGCGAAGGGCAGGGGTGCCCGCCACTGGGCATCGGCTTCACCCCACTGCTGAGAAAGTTTCCCGCTGCGCTGGGGGTCTGGACCCTTGCTACCACTGCTGTCCTCTGGCCTCCCCCAGGCCCCACTTGCCCTACGGGCTGCAGACTGCAGTACCTTTGTCCGGAGTAAGGAGCAGCTTATGTGGCCTCGGGCAGTGCCCATCCACACGGCCCTTTGTGTAGGGTCGTTCCTGGCAGAGCCTGGTTTCTCCCATTGCCCCACCATGGCACCCCCTGACCTGCTCTTTTCCCAGCGCGGCCCCCGCTGGCAGCTGGGGTAGCCACCCTGCATATCCCCGTGCCACAGGTGGCAGCTGGCCGTGGCCCTGCTGAAGGTCTGCTGCATACGCTGGAAATTTCTGGAAGGGCAGAAACACCGTTTAAGCAGCAGGCCCTTCCCGATGGTGCGCACCAGCACCGAGGAGGAAGCAACCTGGCTTGCAGGCAAGGGCAAATCCTTGTCACGGATGGGCTTTTCCAATTTCTTTGTGGTTCCCACCAGGTTCTATGAAAGCAAATGGCTAGGTAAACAGTATTTTAAAATATCGGCTCCGGTTGCTCGCAAGGATGCAAAAGGATGCCAGAAAGCAGGGTTTCTGCTAGGAAATAAAATGGGAACAGCAGCAGCGTGTCGATTGCGCAATATAAACTGGGGGTTTTGCGAGGGCGACGCATGAAGCCCTTGCTCGGGCGGTTAACAAGTAACGGCAAGCGTTAATGAGTAACGCAGAGGGCTGGCAACAGCCCGGCGCCCAGCGGGGGGCTGGAGGACCAGGCGCTGTTACTGGCTCGGCAGCGGGCAGGCAGGGGTCCTGGTGAGGAGGCATCGCCATCCCGCATCTCCCTTTCGCTGTCTATAAAATGGTGACACGCAGCCAGCAGTGTGAAGAGCTTTGAGCTCATCCTTTTGAAAGTGCTCGAGGTTTTTCCCTCTGGCACTCAATGCATGGTGGAGGTCTCCACCTGAGCTCTAGGTTTCACCAAAAACTGGGAAATTGTAATGCTTAGGTTCATGTAACAAAGCGGTGAATTTCATTTTATATTTTGCTGCTTCTAAACACACCCATTTTATTAGGAAAGATTTAAAACACACCCCTTGACCCGAGTGTCCCTAGACTTCCAGGGTGTTTGCAATCTAAGGGGGGCTCAGGGTGCATATTAAAATAAGCCTTTAAAGCCATTTAAACCTCAGCCTCATGGGCTGTTCGAGATCCACCCCTAACTGTTCCGCAGCTTTCTCAAATATGCCAACAGCTATTGCCATGCATGACGGGCAGGTAAGTCTCCAATCCGAATGGCCGCTCTTCAGCCCAAGTCACGCAGCCACGTAGTCCCTGGGATGGGTGTGTTGTCAGAGCTCTGTGTTGATTACTGAGAAATTGTAAAAATAATATAAAAAAAAAATCTAAAGTGCCTCCACTTCAGAGAAATCTGGGCTCGGGGTTTTGACTGGAGCATCATCTCGTCCTTTAAAAGCTCTGACCAAATTATTGAGCTGATAAGCGATTCCCCTTGGTTTTACATGTGCTGGCATGAATTATCCTTGAGTGCTGCATATTAGGGTTGTTTTGTACTAAAAGGTGTTAAACACTTGTAATAAATATTTTTCCTTATTTCCCCTAGGACACAGTTCCATCTCTGGTTGGTGAAGCATAAAAAAGAGCTGTCATGCCCAGTTTTAATAGGCAATAGGATTTCAAGCCCCCAGAGTTGTTTCACAGTCTGGCAGTGGCCATAATGAAACTGGCCACTGTTGCCACAAGACTTTTTCCTCTCATGCGTTCTCCCCTGTTACCTCCCACAGCTGCTTGACTGGCAGGTCTCTTGCAAACTGCAAACATATTTACATTGGAGCTGGTAGTATTTCTTTAGCTATCTGTGCCATCTTTCTCTTTTTTTAATTTTTTTTTCTTTCCTTTGCCTAGCTAGAGACTCAACCTTAAGTTTAATTTTAAAGAGTAAAATTAAACTGTGCATGCAATTAACTGCCTTTGAGCGTGAACAGCAGTTCATTTTCATGTGTTTTGTTGTGAAGCAAATAGCTTGTTTGTTTGTTTGTTTGCTTTTTCACACTGATTCCCAAATAAATGGGAAAGTACCACTATTCACTCGCCTAGGATTTATTCATGAAAAACGCAATCACAAGCTCCCAGACTCTGGGCAGAGAGAGGTGTGTGGGGGGTCCTTTCTCTGCACGAGATTCGGTGTCTCACTCTGCTCTGCAGCTCTGGAAAGAGCCAGGCTAACCTAAGCCAACAAGAATTCATTTGAGTCTCTAAAAAGAATTTAGTACATAAATAAAAGATACCTCTTTCACCTCTTTGAGGTACAGGTATGTTAGTGATACGAATAAGGTGCACACAAAAATGAGCATTGTAGCAAATGATGGATTTTCTGCACCCACCAATCGATCAGGCTTTAATAGGCGTCTTCTCCAAATGCCCCTGCCTGCTGAAAAGCTGGGAGAACAGGCAGGCCTTGCAATGCGCCCGGAGGGTCAGAGAGTTGGACCGCGCAGGCAAACAACCCTCCCACCCCCCTCGCTCCCCCCTTTTATTCTAGCAGTTCTGCCACCACCACCAGAGCCCTCCATCCCCATTCAACAATAAGCTTTAGCAAAGATTTAATTTATTTTCCGTATTGTGTTCTTAAAATAAATGCCGTGCCATATTTTAAAACTGAACCAGATTAGTCTGTTTGGGGAAACACTGTAACCCATTGCAAAGAGTGATGGACTTGTTTGCCATTATTTCCTAAACGCAGTCAGTCGTATGCTGCAACTCACCCGTCAGTTCCCTTTCCCTCCTAACAAAGAGGGAAGACTGGATCAGAAGGGATCATCTCCATAGAAATTGTGTTGGCAGAACCTAGACTGGGCATAAATAAGGGTACAGACCAAGAAAACGAGAGCAATTAACTCTTTCAGGCTCTCAAATCACAAAATGCAGTCTTCTACGTTCGGCTTCTCAGAAATGTGATGTGTAAAAGACCCCAATTCCTAGTGATGGTCTCAGTGACAAATAAATTGCTCTATTTGCCTTGGTCAGGGACGATTCATGTCTTTGTTATGATTTTTAAGCTAGAACGTAGTATCTTCCTTATTGTAAAAATTCCAGGTATTAGGGGAACTGAGGATTTCCAAGCACAGATGGCCAGATCTGCAGAATTTGGATCATTTCAGGGTGCTTGAAGCCTGGGAAAGTTGATTTGGCCCTCTGCAATGACAGGGACTACTTGCCAAGTTCCAGTCTAGCTCTGAACTCCTGCGGTATTCTGAGATGCCAATAGCTAGCATTTCTTATTTAGAGATCTGCGTGCTTTCTGCTTCAGGGTAAAATGGCAAATAGTGTCATTTATTTCATAGAACTAGTAGATTTGAGAGAAAAAAACGATCGGGGGACAGAGTGGGTTAGCAATTGCCCATGCAGCTCGTATCATTTGGTCCATTAACTGGGCACCTGAGGATGATCTCCCTCTCCTTCGCCTAGTTAAGTCTTGCTAGCTAACATAAAATTGAGCCCTCCCTCGTAATCCGTGGCTGCCTTTGTAAGCCTTTGCTAGGACGTGCTTCACCAGCTGCCTGGTTTGAGTCTCCTCACCCTCTCTTTGGCTTCCCTCTGACAAGGAGAGCATTTTCATGGTTCCCTGGCAGCTCCCTCCTGGGATGCCTGCGCTCGCTCTGAACCAAGTCTGGCAGAGGAACCTCCTCAAGGCTGGAGGCTTTCTGGAGTGGATGAGCCAGGGACCTCGACACTCTCCTCATTTCAGATACTGCAGTCCGCCCTGCTCACCATGGCATGGTCTTAGCAACCTTCCAAATACACGGACAATTGTAAGTGCTGTGAGGCAGCCAGTTCCTTAAGAAAAGACCAGGACGTTGGGCTTTTTGACTTGAAAATGCTAGTATGTTGGTTTGGTGATGTGGATAGGTGTGAACTAGGAGAGGCAATTTGTTTGCAGTAGAATCAGAGAAGATCTTACACCTATATGACTGTTCGTTACGTAGATGCAACTTCATGACCTTCCACAGACCTCCCGTATACCTGGTGTTGATGTGGCCCAGCAAATGCAACTCCAGTTGTGTACAAAGACATGGAGTTTTAATTGCTGTTGCAGATATGAAGTATTTCTTTGGTTGTTACAGTGTAGCTAAAGCTGGATTCAGGCTCCAGCTCAGCTCTACAGTGTCCCGAGGCCGAATCAGGCAAGATTCTGAAAATAAATGACCTCATAAGAAAATATATTTTTAGCACGATCCTTCTTCAAAATCAGAAAATTCTTGCATGATTTTGTGATCCAAATAAGCTACCATCTTACTGCCATCTGCACCAATTCTAAGCCAAAAAGAGACCATTCATATCTGAAACAGACAATAATGTAAATCAAAGATTCACTCAACCTCAAAATTTTGATACATATGAAACAGCAGAAATAGCAAAGGGCTAGAGAGAAACAATGAACAAACGAGACTTGCATTTTGAGGAAATGTGTAAGAACCGATTAGTTATATAGAATGCTAATGATTGTACAGCTTGAAAAGGAAGTGATCCAAGGAAAAGCGATAGATCGTAATAAAAAGAATAGAGAATGGTATCTGGACACTGCCATTAACAAGGGCAAATTGATAAAAGGAACAAATGTGAACCACATTGAAACCACCTTTATTCTCCATTCACTTGACTTGTGGAACTCCCTGTTGCAGGACACCAGCATGGAAGGTGTATCCAGATTAAACATCATAAATAAATGTACTTTCTAGCTCACACTGGCTACATTTAATTTGAAGGGCTGCCTACGCCTCAGACATAATGTCTCTTGCAGGGAGTTATTCCTTGTCTGATAGGCTATTGCAAAATAACGTTCATTATCTTAAACCAGTGCTGGAGGTAGGACACTGGATAAGATAATCAATATATCCATTTTGCAAGAGGGCTGTCAGTTTCATTAATAAATAATTCGAATCTAATGGGGAAAAGAAAACCTTCAGAGGACTACAGTGTTAGGCACAGCCTGGCTGCAGCAGAGAGGTTCAGTGGTTCACCTCTTGATATGGGGGCAACATAAACTTTTGGAAATAAATATAAAACAATGGCAATGAGCTTGTAATTTATATTTTATTTTGCACAAGCTTGCATATATACTGCACATACATTCAGTTTAGAGAAGATGGAAGGCACACCAAGGCAATTGACTACTGTATCCTTTAAGTGGGTACAAAGCAAAAAGGTAAAAGTCCTGGAGAGTATACAAAAGCTTTAAACACACAAAATAAAATCCACCCCCCAAAACATTTTTCCTGTGTTTATCTTTAATTTAGTACCGCTGCCAAGCTAGAATTGTAACTTTTTTCGATCAATTGTCTACTGCACCTTTTTTTCCAAACGGACAGGGGGAGTCTTATTGTTTTATCTTGTCATCAATTAATATTAACAGTACATCCTTGGTAATACAAAAATTGTACACCTTCATCAAATAAATTAGGATAAATTAAGACCTATAAATTATGCAAAGTCTTCAGAACAATAGACAACAACAAAAAATCCACAGTTGAAATTGCCTCTAGCTAAAAAAATAAAATAAAAAAAATCAAAAATTGACTTTATCAGTTCAGTTATTGTACTATCTTCAAATTAAAGGTCTTTATTACAAAAAAAGAGCTTAATAATGCTATTTACAACATATTGCTAAATAATATAAAGGCAGTGTTTTGTCACTTTTGTAATATATACATATGAGTAATGGCTGGGACAATATCAGTTTAAACCTTAACCTTTTGACTCTTCTGGGCAGCATTAAAACAACCTAAAGAGGATTTTTTTTCCTTCTTTTTTAGTTTCTGACTCTTACATGTTACATGGTAATGAGATGGTTATTGTGTTTGTCTAATATCTCACTCAAGTGGTATAATTAATGCAGAAAGGATGTATTTCAGAGAAAAATGTAAGCTCGCTGTTTCTTCTAGATTTGTTTCTACATATCCCAGTATATTTGTGCATTGGAAGGTGGCTGCTTCGGGAGAGAGGTGACTGTGGCTCAGATGAAAAGACTGAATAAAGTCATAGTGCCACCACCTTTCATACACTAAAAAGGATATTCCTAAGAAGATACAAAGGTTAAATACCAGTTTTCATCCCAGCTCTAAATATGAGCATTTTTAGCTTCAGTTTATAGATGGTTTACAACCAACAGTTCTACAGAAAACAAAATTGCATTTCCTTCAACAGAACATTTAAGTGCAATACAGTAACTGCTTACTCATATAAACCAGTTACATTCCTTAAGGGGAGCTTTTTGAAAACAATGCGTATTGGAATTTTCAAACACATAGTTGGTACCAGAAGGAAACATTTGCACTATTAACACCAATGATTGCTATATAATACACATGGCAAATATAGTTTTTGCTTTCACTTCTCATGTACAGTGCTCATTTTGGGGGTTTTGTAAACCACTTTCCATTTTTAATATATATATATATCTTTCTGTATATATATATATATGTATAATCTTTCAATGCTGCTGGTGAAAATCCTATCTTTAAAGCCACAAAATCTTCACCTTTATTTCTTAATTAATATTAACCTGTGGAAAAAAACATTTTTCTATTAACTGACTTCATATACATAGAAAAAAATTCTGCAATTTTACAGAAACTGTATCACCCATTCCCTTGACATCTGATGAAAGAGACTTAACTTTTAAAAGTAGAGCTGGATTTTCAAGAATGCTTTCAACTATCTATACAGTTACTGTAGTGTTTCTTATAAATTCAACAGATGTTTTCAGAATGTAGTTATTAAAATCTTATGTCTTTATGCAAGAACATCCATAAGGTTGAATATTTACATTGCTTTATAAAAGTTCCCCTCGATTTTCAATGTTCACCCACATACCTGGTACAGTAACAAAGATTCTGCAAACTTAAAACACTTTAATTAAATAATACTCAGAGGCACAAAGCAAACCTCAGGAATACATGGGTGAACACTTTCTTAAATAATTACTACATTCTAACATCTTCCACGTGTTTACCATTAAATGTGAAACGTTCCCATTAAACAACCAGAGATACAGTAAGAATTAAATGTTTTGTAGTTTCAAATAGAACATTCTTTTCACAAAACATAACAAATGTCTAAAATAGGTTCTTAATCTAGATAGGAAAAAGGTAAGCTTTTCACTTCATACGCATATTTTGTGTGTGTGTGTTTCTGTGTATATATACATACATACACCCACACATTCTGTTTCTGTGTGTGTGACTACGTATGTATATGTATATGCACATATGTCACGTATGAAATATTGCTTCTATACTACTTTTCATCAGGCTAAGAAAACACAAGATTTGCACCACAGTTACAAAAAATTGGCTTCTACAAGAATTTTCAAAACTTGAATGCTGCTCAAACAATTGAGAAAAAATAATTTGCGTTATCAAACTGTTCTAAAAATTCTCTTCTTCAAAAACGTATTCTCCTGCTTTGTTTTTTTTTTTTTTAATTTTTAAAAAGACACAAAATATGCATAGCTATCAACATTATGTCAAACAGCCGGAAAAAAAAAAATCAGTGTTTATTGCAGCTGTAGTAATTGAAAAATAAAGTTTAAAAGATGAAAATTGTAAGCCACAGAAGGCACAAGAACAATTGTACTTGTGGGGGAAAAACTGGTATTTTGAAGGATTTTTTTTATCCTTCCGCTGGTGCATTTAAGGTCTAGGCACAGACTATAACCTCAAGTTTATATGCAGAAATAAATCTGAATTAGCAGTAAATGAATGGCAACATGGGGTTTCTACATGGATTTTTAAATTCTTTCCCTATGTAAACTTTTCATTACAATAATAGTAGCCTCCTGCCTTTTAGCCATTTTTAGTGAAATAATATTGAGATCACTTGAAAGAAACTGCTTTCTACTTACAATTTAGTAGGAGCTATGCCATGTATTTATAATTTTAGGTGTATTGGGAGGCACAAAGGCAATATGGCTATAAAATGCAGAAAAATCACATAACTGAAGTGATCAAATTATCATTTATTCCTTTTTCAGAACAAGGAGTTTTTTATTTTGTTTTTAAGATGAAATTTCTACTCTTAATTCCTATGCCTCATTTACTATTGAGATTATGCTACTTATAAATAAATAAATAAATGCAACAACATCAAGTGTTGAGTACACAATTTCACTTATTTAGATTATGTGAATCACATTGCAGCCAAATAATAATAATAATAATAATAATATTAATAATAATAATAAACAACAACATAATAAAAGCAACGGTAAAATCACAGATTGAGATGGTAGCTAGTAGTATGTCCACATAGTATGACTAAAGTATGGCTTTGCTTTCTTATGTCCAAGGTGACAATGCAGTGTTATATTTTGTATCTGATGGTATGCCAATGGTGAATTTACTGTATGAAAACTTGAGCATTTTATGCCACTTCTTCCCATAAATCAAAAAAGTGCATGAACACAATTTTCATCCTTTCTTACTCAAAATTTACTGGAGTTACATCTTTATGAAGTGTAATGTTTACCAAATCATGCACACACACACACAAAAAAAAAAAAAAAAAAGAAAAAAAAAGAAAATTAAAGAAAAGGGAAGAAAAGAAAAGAAAGAAAAAGACACATCCTGTCTACTGTAAGGGTACATACAGTATTAGGTACTCTCAGGGAGTCTAAGATCAAGAAGATTTGTTTTGCTTTTAATGCATAGTGAAAATGTTGGCACTTCATCCCATGCTATTGTCTGCATTGCCTATACTCCACAGATACTGCCAGTGCTTGAAAAGAATGACAGGGAATCGTAGGATTGTGCTGTTTAATTTGAAGTCAGCAGGTTTTTAAGGCTTTCTGCTAACAATAATTGCTTTCATACATTTCTGTCTATCAGCAGTATTTGTAAATGAAGTGAAATTGCAATGATCAGGTCAGCTCTTTAGTCACATGGGTAAACTTTCACTCTCCAAAGTCAAAATGTAATTTTAAAATAAAGAAATAAGATACCAATATCCTCGATGGTCTAAATATAATTTGCAGCTAATTAGGAACTTCCTCTAGATTCAGATTGAATTATGTAGGGGAAAATACTATTGATGATAACAATAAATTCTTACTGCATCCGTACAAAAGACGACAGAAAATGACAAATACAGAGTGCCATAGCATATTCAACCTTCCCCCAAACTTCTGGAGACGATACCTTTCTGAAAACACAAGAAAAGGAGAGCCATTGAAGAAAGCACAAGAACTAGCAGCTAGCTTTCTTTCCGTCTGCCGACATATCGTGGTATAGCATTCAGGCGAACCCAGATCCATCATGGACTTTACACTGTAGCTCAGATTTTGATCAAGACTAGCTCCAGCTTCAGAAGACAAGTGCAGCGCGTTGCTCAAACAGATTTTTTTTTTCTTTAAAGCTGCACTTACTTAATTTTAAAAATCCAATTTAGCTATCTGAACCCTGCATAGCCAGGAGGACACTGCGATTTTCGTATATGCTTGATTAGATTTTTATGAAAATGTAAATTTTTTTTCCTTTGCCTCAGCACTGTGAGGTGAAGACGCTTTCTTCTACTGTATCTTAAGATCATTCAGAAAGTGCTTTTCAGGACAGATGTTGAATACAGACAGAAAACTTTGTATACTGGAAAGGGGATTTTTGGGGGCAGAATGGACTACAGAAAGAATAAATTTAGGGACTAATGCCACTTAAATTAAGACCGAGACATGGCAATATAGGACGCTGAAGGTTTCATTTTTAGTCTATGGAGAGTGAAATGCTTCCGCTTTAATAAGCTGACCATATTCCAAAATTAGTGTGGTTGATACAATATTGTGCATTAATTACTGGCCTCACCCTGCAAGAATGGTATTTGATTTGTGCAAACGTCCCTTGCTGCAATTTAGAGAAACAACAACCTGGCATGTTGATTACTGGTGCAGGGTATTTATCATCTCTGTAAGGAAAGCATGAAGAACAGGGTTTGTTTTTCTGGGTATCACTTCTTGGAGTGAGTACCTAAAATAGATGTTGTAGGTTTTTGAAGCATGAAACAAAATCTAGTTATTGATTTAAAAGTATATAAAATAAAAATAAAAAAAGCTTGAAGCTTATGAAGTGACTCCACAGAGTTCAGACCTTTAGCAGTATAAACGTAATATAAACTTCATTGTCTGTAGTATTGTGCCGTGACATTAGTCCCACTAAGACAAAATGCCACTTTGCAGCAAGCAATAAATCTGACAAAGCGTTTTAAACATAATGCCCTAACTTGCTAAGACAGGCTTTTACACGCTTCCAAACTTCTCCCTGAAAATTAACCCAGTTGATTCTCCAAATGTTAAGGGTCTCGGGCAAAAGTAAACCAAAGGCTGAAGTAAAATAACCATCCCCTTGGAACTGAACGAAAACTTAAATCCAGGAGGGATCACAGTCTAATTTCATATACATATATATGTATGCGATACACATATATATGAAATTAAAATAGAGACACACATGACTTGGGCATCAGAAGGGGACTGCTACTTTCATACATTCATAAATAGCTGCTGAACTCTCTACTCATGAAGAAGCTCTTGTAGGCAGTTTGGGGATTTGAAAATCTCGGGGACCTCACTGTCCAGCTTACAGATGACCTTGTATATGGCCTTCTTCCAGGAAGGATCAACATCTTTGCCTGCGATAATGGCATTGAAAAACTCCCGTAACGTGATCTGAGCCACTTCCAGGAATCTCTCTGGAACCTGCTGATACAAGGAGACAATGGCATTAATACAGTTTTCAATTTCAAGTCTCTGGTTCTTCAAAGGAAACTGAGCTAAGTTCTTTCTTTCAGAAAGGGGCTTACATAGCACCTGCATTTTCTAAATGTGGCAGCCTTCTATTCTCTTATGCAAAGCTGTTATATATAGTACTATAGCAATAACTTTTATAACATGTGTTAGAGATCTTTGTAAAGTCTACTGACAGAATGTAGGTAACAAAATGTTACTGTCTGAGTTTGGAGAGTGGGGGATTTATAGGGTATAATTAGCAGGAGGGGAAACAAACACAATTGTCTTTAAGGAGTCAAATCTCTGCTTGATATTTTACCCGTGCATTTACGGCTATGTTTTCCTCTCCGTGGGGGAACTAATAGGAAAGTTATGCATGCACAGAAAGCCCTCTGTACCTCTGCGCTTAACTTTGGTCACAACCAGTGCTGAAAGCTATCAAAGAAATAGGGTATCTCTGAATGTTGTTCATAGTTTAAAAGCAAGCAAGCAAGCCTTCAGCTAATGGCTTGCTTCTGTGGCTGCTGTGCACGAGATCCCCATAAGATGGCTTTCTCAGGAGACATTATGGTCTCTCCTTCTTTTTCAGAAGCCTACAAACAAAACCCCAGTCTCTTCAATGGGTGCATTGTGCTCCAAGTGGCTACTGAGCTGGGATGCATTAAACTCGTCCGGGTTTTCTAAATGTCACTGTGGCTTCACGGGTGAGCCAAACGGCTGGCTAGCAGGGGCATGCCCCTCTCAGAAGCCCCTGAACAATGGGTGAATGTTAAAAAACACAGCTACCTCCAAACTTTGGTAATTCATCCGAAATAGTTGTCTCAGGCACCAGCACGACCTTCTCACCCTCTGCCTTAAATGATTCAAAAGCAATCACTATAATGAACCACAGGTCTGTTGCAAGGTTGAGGTCATCTCCATAAAGGTATTATTTTCCATTTTTATTACGGAAATATGGCTTCACAGCTCTAGGACTGCTAATACACAGCCGGCCAGTAGCCAGCATGCTTATAATAGCAAGTATTCCCTCACTGCTATTCTTTGCCCACTCCGGCAAGAGGAGTTCTCCGGCAAGAGGAGTTCTCTGACCTGCAGTGGGGGCCACTTCAACCGTTCCTGTGGCCAACAGGCACCCTGGCAGATCTCACTCATTTACCAAATGCATGTCATATTGCCAGATCAGGGCCAGCACCTTATCCTCTACTTCAGGCTTTTGTTCTCCCTTTAGAAGCCACTTTCAGAAAACTTGTCTGGAAATGTGCATGTTTAACTCAACACGACAGAGCTCTGGAGCCTCACTTACCTATCACTGTTGCAGAAACACTAGCAGTTTGCTAGCCGCGTTTTGCCATCAGATAAGCATGAGATCAGCTCCCCCTGACACCAGCTGACAAACTCTGCTTCCAGAAGCCCCGCGGCCCGCAGAAGTCCTCTGTCTACCTCCAAGAGTGAAAACCAGCCCCCACACGTTTTTCTCTGTGCCCAAAGATAGGCTGCCTTCTGTGGAAATTTTTCATTCAACAGACCACACAGAAAAAACACTTTTACAGATGTCCTATTCCACCAATAATTATGAGGGAAGAAAATAACTATTATGTTTCACTTGTTCCAGCTCAAAAAAATAACTTAAAACTTCACATAACCACTCTTCTGTTTGGGCACTTGGTAATACGTCTACAAAAGATACCATGCTTGTCTCATTCTTGCATTGCTGTAAAAAATGATTCACTTTTCTGTTCAGGCAGTTCAAACAACAGCTCATGTGCTGTTCATCACCCTTGGTATTGCTGGGAGCCAACCAAGGGGAAGGAGTGATTGACTACATGATACTTGAAAGCAAGAAACACGGTAGATAACCACCTTTTTGGTGTACACACTAATACTAGTGCAAGAGGGCAAAATGAGTTGTTTTTTGCCTTTGTGCTTGGGAAAAAGAGTTCACACCTTTCAATTTTGGTTTGAGGACCAGTATTAGATGCCTTTCCTCCCTTCCAAGTCACTGGAGATGGGAGGCAGGCAATTACAAGCGCCTACATGAGAAGCAAGAAGTCCAGATGCAAAAAGTCCTACCTCTTCCTACGTGGTTACACCCATGACAACTTTAGGCATGAAAGTGACAGCCTGGGTTTTAAGTTGAGCTTTTGCCATTCAATTTCTGCCTGTGCATATGAAAGTTTTCCAGGTAGGGGATGCTGCTTTTCCACGGAGTAGGAAGCGTGAAACCCCTGAAACAACTACATTCCAGGCCTCCCAACCCTGTAAAAACACACAGGCTTTTCTTTTAAGCTAAGAGTTAGCTTTTAAGGTCTTACATCATTGTACCTGAGTCACATCTGCAGGGTCGGGCCCCTTTGAACCTGGGACAACAAGCTGCAGAGAGCAGCCCACAAACATAAGTGAACAAAGGCCTGCGGGGGCCTTGAAGACACCTCCTCGTAATGCCAAGTTCCCAAAGACCTCCTGTACTCCTCAGGCATTAGAGCCATTCATAGCTCTTTCCTTCTGGGATGTTATTAGCAATTTTTCATGTCAGACTGGATTACACATGTTACTTTGCATGTTGTAATGTGAATAGCACTGTGATTAATCTGCACAGGATAGTACGTTGGCCAATATTTTTCCTTTCTAGAAAGAGTAACTGCACAGTGTCGTTGTTTTTTTTTTTAAATAAAGAAAATACTAGTGAAGTCCAGAGACTGAAAATAAATGTTTAAATGGATGGGTAGTTAGATTTTTCACTGGGCAATAATCAGTCAGCCATGTTAATTATGTGTCTGGGGGTAGCATTTCCCTGACCCTAAGTGATGGTGACCTATTCAGCGCATCTTTACACCTAACTGACTGAACATCTCTGAAGTAGGAACATCTGCAGAAAATGCTTCAGTGACAAATAAACTCCATCTACATTGCTTTTAATAGAACCAACAATCCCTAGTATGAACCCAGAGCATTTTCTTAGCATCAGGTGGCAGCAGTCAATCAAAGAATCACTCTGTACATTCACCGGGAGGAAAGACAATGAGGTCTGCTCGGGGGGAGGCTAGGTGGGTTTCAGGCTGAAGCCTCCACATCAGACTGATTTAGAAAGAAATCACACTTTGCCGCATGCTTTGTCAATATAACTTAGCTCTGCTGCCAAAGAAAAAGTCACAGGCCAAACTTTCAGCTCGTGTAAATCAGCAGGGCTCTACCAGCCTCAGTGCAGTTATGGAGATTTACACCTGGTACACATCAGTCCCATACCTCCTAACACAGTCCAACCACCACCAGAGTGCCCCTTCTCAAGCCTTAGCCATGTTAACACATCCCCTTCGTCTGTGAAAACTGGGAGGGAATTAAAGCTCTCATCTGCTCTTGTCTATTTATGCTGTTTTAACTACTGGCATTTTCCTTGGCTTGAACAACAAACCTGAACTATTTCACTCCTGGGTTTGCATGTGCAACTACCATGCCGAACCATTTGGATTAGCATTGTGGGGGAGTACTTTGTTAAAAATACTCAGCACAAACTATTTCTACGTGAGTAAAAGTATAGTTCCAATGGCTCAAAAGCTGGAGCCAAGTCAGACCTAACTCACACTTCTT
>CM030009.1:25793868-25808868 GCA_017639485.1 Pluvialis apricaria
AAAGGGCAGCTCCTCAGCAGTGTAAATTTTCACCTCCCCATTGGTTTCAACAGAGTTTACATCCCCTGCGGATGGTCCACCTCTGGCTGTGCTGGCCTGGGGCACACATTTTCCTCCAGAGCGCTTTTTTCCCACTCATACTCCCAGTAAGCAATTCACTCTGATGCCTGTGGGATAAGGTACGCACCGCCTTACGTAAGGGTGCCCAGTTTAGGCTAGCGTGTCAGTTCTCAAAAGCAAACAATGAAGATTTATTGGACTGATGTGTCTAATGGTAGTATAGCTGCAGAAAGCAGTAGCAAAATTGTCAAGTCATTAGTGGCTGTGATTTCTTTTAAAATTTTAGCAATATGTAACAGCGACATCATTTTAGTAAACTTCCAAAATTTGTGTGAACGTTAGAAGTAATGCAAGTGCTTCTTTGAGCAGATTTTTAAGCACTCCTCAGAGATCGGATCAAAAGCCTCCGAACCATGCACAAGGCGACCATAAAGCTGTTCACCTTGTCTGGGGAGGCAGAGGGAGAGGATCAGACATTAATTTTCAGTATGGGGTCCCATGTTTGGAAGTACCAAGACCAATGCAACCGTTCTAATATTGTAACAGCGTCAGACAACTGCTTGGCTGTAGTGCACAAATCTGAAGATCCTTCAGACAGAGACAGCTGGGCTAAGCTTGAAACCTTTTCTCATACGATGTTTAATCTGCGTTAAACTTCAGCTCCATTTATATGATTAGGCTCGCCAGAGTGTACCTACAGACTTTGCCTGTGGTATTGTGCTGGAGTCTGATAGTGTGTTGTATTACTAATGTTCCAAGAGTAAACACACTTGTAGGAAACAGCTATAGTTCAAGGCTGCACTTTAAAAAAATAAATGTTTCATCAGTCTTAGCAAAGGAACAAATGGCAATAACACTCTGTATCATATTTTACAAAGCTTCAAAAGAACAATGTCCCGTTGAGTGAAATTCAGTAGCATTCTGTAAACATTAATTTAAGGAAATCAATAGGCTCTGTGAGCTAAAGCCATATTGCAAGATAAACTGGCTGGAGTGTTACTTTGTCAAACAGATTTTAGTTTTCTCGGCTAGATAAAGACGGTTTCAAAATGGGGTAACGTGTTGCAACCAAGGTTTGAAAACTATGTGGCCTTCAAACAGTCTGCTTGTTCCTACTACAAAGCTGGATAAACATACTTTAAAAATGATAAGATTGGGCCAGGATTGATTTTACTTTCAAATTTTATATAAAGTAGAATTCTTGGTGAGTGTGTGTTTGGATTTTTTTGATCCTAATTATGAGCAGAAATAAACAAGCGCAGCACAGACAGCTCAAGACGTCAGGCTGCCGGGAGAGGTTAAATTATCTGGAGGCGGCTTTTTTTTTTTTTTTGCAATTGCAGGACATCATGGATTTAAAAAATCTTTATTCATGTTGACCTGGTGGGCAACAAGTCGCCTTGCCAAATAGGAAAGCCAAAATCTCTAGTGGACTTAGGATCAGAGGTCTTCAGCTGGTGAAGGCTGCTCACGTTGCAGAGCGCAAGGTCGTGGTGATGGGAGGTAAACAGGTTGGAGGGGGCGAGAGGGGGAAGGCCAGATCGCTCTTCTAGTTGGATGATCTAGACAGTGGCTATAGAGAGGGACTCCGCGGGGAGCCTCTTAACCCAAGGATAAGGCGTAAACAGCATCTATTAGACAAGTGATGGAGAACCTCTCCAGGATGATAAGCGAGTCCACTATCAGGGGAGCAGTCTCACCATGGGTAGCTCCAGGTCAGACAGCTTTAATGTGTGTATACAGCGGTCCACACCAGCACAGGTACAGCAACGGCAGAGGAGATTCAGGGGAAATATTTCTGCTGAGAAAACCTAATACAAAGCACAAACTCGATGTGCACAAGCACCCCCCACCGCCAAAGTCATCATAAGGTGAACTTTGGGGGTATGGTGCAACCTTCTTAAAGGGCATGCTTGAGAAACTCCGCTTGTATCACCCACACATCGCCCTGAGCCCCTTCCTCACATGAGGAAGATTTAAGCCTGTGGGCTCTGGGGGCAAGCTGGCACCTAAACATGTATTCCCATACCCGCAGCCTGTTGTGTAGGAAACCTATTGAGGACAAGCCCTTCTGCTTCCCCCCTGCCCGTAAGACACTGCATCAGAGCAATGCTGGGGTCAAGCCAGCAATAACGCAGTGAGGCATCACACTACTGAAGCCACTTCTCTGTGGACTTGCGGGGAGGCTGGTTCCAGTGTCACTGCCCCCTTCCCTGCGTGCATCCCACCGAGCCAGGGATGCCCCTGCTTTAATGAAGAGCTACAAGGCAGCCCACCTATCCACTGGGCCCTCTGCAGACTCACACAATTAGCGGCTGCAGACAAAGATCTGCCGCTGTTTCCAGGATAACGCTGCCCTGAGCAACACTGCCCTACCGTCAGTTTTCCTGTGCTCACAAGAGCAGCGTCTGCAATACCTTGCTGGTGTCCTGGCTCCTGCCACGTTTATCCAGACCATCACCTCCCCTCACGCACAGCCTCTTTTCCCTGAGCGCGGCGAGCTGCTGCGTGGGACCATCTTAGCGCTGCGAGTTGGTGTGGCAGCATATCAAGCAGGAGGCTTTGGCTTCTACACAGAAATTGGAGGCAGGTTTTGGAGTAAGTTGCTACACTTTTTGGCGCGAAAGCCACAGCAGCATATGGCCCAATGTTCTCAGTTTAAGTCTGACACTTAACATTATTTAACAGTTTCTGTGTTAGGTGCTTTATAAGGTAAAGGAAATTAACAATTTTCAGCTAATTAGATCACTCAATTGGCTGAACATCCTGGACACCTCTTAGAAAAAAACAGGTTGGCTCAGGCGATGGTAAGGCTAATGCCTCTTCCATTATCACTTATGAGGAGACGGAAATAGTTGGAAAGGATGCTTTTATTTTAAAAACACAAATGAAAAATACCTCAACTATTGGACACTCCAGTAAACACACTTTTCTCCCAACCACCACCTTTCTAGAAAGTAGGGCGTCAATTTGCCCACTGCTACATGTGTCCCAATCCCCCTGGCTACAGCAGCGGCTCTCTGGTGCCACCATGGTCTGCATTTATTGCCTTCAAGTTTCCTCTCACGACTCCCACTGTACAAATCTGTTAAGAAACAGATTCTTTGGACCGAGAAAAAGATGGACAAGAAATTGGGTGGCTGTTAAGGATCGTCTGCCCTCCCACTGTAGCACACAAATTGCAGCCCACTTTTTTGGGACAACACTAACAACACAACACTGAGTCTGGCACTTGGGAAGGGAAAAGCATTAGCCCAAGTCTGGCTCAAAAGGGAAAAATTAGGAAAACCACAGAGGTTTCTTATTGCAGTTACTGTTACACTGTAGCTTTTATACTCTTTATAAAAAGCTGGAAAACACATGCCCCTCGAATGACTTAAGGATGTATTTTAAAAGTGTTTGCTTGAAATAAAGCTGAGATCCCTTATCCCTTGAGTAGAGTTTGGGGCACTAGTAATCTACTGCTGGCTTACTGTTATCTCCTCTGCCAAGCTCACGAAGAGGAGACAGAATGGGCATGGCTCTTACAAGGAAAAAAACCTGACAGTGGGGCTGCTGAGATGTCTGATAATATCGGGGAAGTGAAAGTGGTAGTGCAGTGAAAATGGATACTGTGTGATACATTAGATTTAATCACTTGCATTTCAATTAAGCTTTTCCACAAATAAAGATTGGGAAGTACTCTGCAGGCTCCCTGCGCGGCTGGAGTGCCAAGCGCCGTTGGTGCTGCGTGCCCCGGCTGGACGCACACAACAGCACTTCCGCAGCTCGCTCAGGCTGAAACCCCCCTTTTGCCTCCCGGGGTCCTCCCTGTTAGGACCCATCTTCCCATTTCGCAGTACGTGAGAGGCATCTCACACATCAGCACCCCTGGAGGATCCCTGTCCTGGGACCGCTGTGCCCATGGTTTGGGGGATGAGCCTGTCCCTCACGGAAACACAGCTACTCTGTCACGCAAACACAATGGCCTTAACGTGCTAGTTTTTAAGCACAAAAGTTGGTAAGACTTGCAAGTAGAGTGGGCTAAAACAAAATAAAAAGACTTTCCATTTACAATTTATTAAGACTTTTTGAAAATCAGCTCTCCCACTTCCCCATCCTCAGAAATCATCGATAGCATTTTACTGGGGAGATGATTATCAAATTTCCTTTTCTGCCTTACTGATGAGTTAGAACTGCGTGAGATGTAGAGGTTTCTAATGGAAACTCTGATTGCCCTTAACTTACTGCATTGCCAATGTCACTGCCGCAGAATGGAAAAATCACTAAGGCTCCTGCAGCTTATGATAGTTGGGGGTTTAGTATGTGTTGGGAAATGTAAGGAAGAATCACAGGAGGGGTTACTGTCACACCCAAGAATCTGTGTCGAACAAAAACTGAAGGAGAAATAAAACTCTCGCACACAAGAATAGTCTAACTTTATCTCAGTCCCATTGTGGTGAAATGCAATCTGCTACAAGAGGCTGCCTACAATGCCAAGCGGCATATTATGTACCCTGCTGCCAAATTCTGGCAGGTACCGCATACAGGCGCCCACAAAAAACCTGTCCAGAAAAGTGAGTACAGGGATGACCACCCAATTCTGGCTCTGCTGCAGGAACAGCAGAGAGGTTATTGCATACTCTCCTGGACACATCAGCCAGATGGGAATGTGATGTGTTACTCAGAAGGACCAGGAGGCACAGCCTGGACTGTGATGAGCAAGTATGTCTCTCACCAGCAGTAAGTCCTCTGCTCTCATGGTGTATTTCCATGCGTAAAAGAGCTGGGCAGGCAGAAACTGCTGGTTAGACCACAGATACAGAGGAAAAGTGGTTCATGGAGATTGTAGTATAGTGGGGATTATTTTTATGTTCAGCAGAATTTGGGCCCATAGAGGAACCATTGACACTATAGTAGAAGTGACAACTAATGGCTTATACATCTAGAGTACATCTTATATATATAAAAACATTGTAACAGTTAGTAAATATCAATAATTGGTGTTGCTTGCTCTTGCTCACTCTTTCCACCTCTCTGCATTGCAGACACCTTTGTCTTCAGTGTCTGGCCCTGAAAAACTCCAACTGTGTTCTCTCTCCGTGGTTTGCGTTTGTTGGGGTGGGGGGAGTGAGGAGGGAGGTAAGGGAGAGTGATGGGAAGCAGGTGGTGTTTAATCAGTCTGGCAGGGAAATAGGCAGTCACCAGGGTCCTTTTGGGGGTGGCATGAAGGTGGTAAGCATGCCCTCTGGCATCAGGGTACCTCCTTTTCTCCTTCCCATGGCTGAGGGCTGGGGCAGGAAATTGCACATGGTTATGGGTGGAGGGGTGTTGCAAATGAAGCCCCTGCTCCACCAGCCCAGGCTCCCAATGATTAACTCTGACAAACCTCCTCCCAACATAACCATGCTTTTCTGTGCAGCCAGAGCCCATTGTGGCTGGATAAACTGCTCCATCTATTCCACCCTGAGCCTTGCAGCTGGCCAAATTGGGCTGCAAACACCCCATTACAGGCTGCAGTGCAGGATCTGCCGGGGTTCGGTGAGCCTCGCAAGCCTGCGAGGTCAGAAGATGAAGTCTTATGTACTAATGGACTGAGCTCCCTCTCGTATGACTCCTCTTTACCCATTGCGGAAGGAAATGGTGCGACTCCAGACAGCACTGGATTAGATAACCTCGAGGCTGGGCCTCATCTGATGGAGCCAGCCCTCTCCGCAATTGCATGAGATAAGTCACTTTGGCTTCCCCCTGAACAATGACACTCAGCAGTTAAAGGGCTTTTATTTTCAACGTTGATTTCCCCTCTCTCCTCTAAAAACTTTCTGAAGTTGTAGACTACTGCTTTAAATGCATTTTTGTGTCTACGCCACCGTTCTGCCTTAAGTCCCAATCAATGCAGCAGCCTTTCTGCTTAGCAACAGAGATCATGCCACCCTGGTCTGCTGCTCTCTACAAAGCCTCTCCATTAACTACAGAAACAAGTTCAAGGCCACATCTTTGAGTGCTCTGGACCACCACCTGGACACGGCTTCTTCTGATGACACGTTTCCACTAGAGCCTTGAAACTGCCCCTGGCAGAGGACAGTTCACGAGTCCTCCAGTGGCACACAAAACGAGGCAGAGCCCAGCTGCGTACCTTCCCCCTCTGCAGATAAGAAAGATGAACCTTGCCCCTTCCAGATCTACAGGGAGAAATCATCTCCAATACGTTGATTACCTTCAGCCAGCCCTTCTGGCTGGCCCTCTGTCTCTTGCCCACCCACACTCGCATGTCAGGAAGACGCCAGGCTCTGTCTCTGCACTACAAAATTCAGCCATACACTAGTACTGCTGGTGATGGGCTCTGTGTAACTACAGAAGGTGATCCAGTACTCTGAAGACTCCCTCCCTCTTGGACCAAACAGTATTTCTTAACTTCACTTCTTCTGTTATTGTCACTTCAGTAGGATACTGAACCATGGCTACTTCACCTCCCAGGTTCTCTCTCCCTCACGCAGGTGAAGGACACGCAGTCCTCATGGGCCCCTGTGATATTCTGCTGTTACTTCCTCACAGCCTCAGTATTTTGCCCTTACAGATTTAAGTATCTTTGAAAACAGCATCCCCGTTGCGCTCCACACCAATGTTGGAAGGTCTTTCCGCAAGCAAATCTGTGCTGCCACTGCTCTCTCAGCCCAGGAACACCTGCTTTGAGAAAGGGCAGAACCCCAGAAAGCCAGGCCAGAAACCAGCGTGGGTCATGATGCTGCTAAACCTCTCCCACGGTTTCCAAAGGTTATGACAATTTGCTAATTCACATTATGAGAGCCTGACTCTCATCCATTTTAAAACACGTTGAAGATATCAAGCAAACAGTGCTCTGCATGAAGGTGACCTACTCAAAGTCCTATAGGACAGGCAATCCTATCTGTAAGACTTCTGTTAAAGTCAGTCACACAGCCCTGACCCCGCACTGTGAGACGGTATCGGCAGGGACCTCCTCTTTTGGCAAGCGTGCCTTACAAAAATAAAAACAACGCCCCCCTCCACCCCACATCCATAAACGTGATGGCTCTGTGGCTCCCAATGCAGGTCTGCATTTAATTTTTGGTTTTAAAATAAACAAATGAAACTTTTTTCCAATTAACATTTAACATACATTCACACACTTGACTGTATAGTAACACAACAAAAGACAACCTTTCAGCTGGCACAGATTAATCAACTGCAATGTTTGCCGGAGCTGATTTACACCAGAAACTGAGAATTCAGCCCAGAATTTAGTTCAGTGTCATGGGGAAAAGGCATGGGGTGGCTGGGATGTGGAGGGAAAAATCTTACAAAGCTCGTAAGCTAACCCACTGTTTCACATCACTCTGGTAGGTCATTTGTATAGAACATCTTAAGTAAGAGTTTAGAAGATCATACATTTTCCTCAATTTTCACAGTACAAAATGTTCTATGTCCTTTTAATGTGACACATTAAAACAGGATATAAGAAATTTCAGCTGATCAGGTCTTGTCAACACCCTCGTCCTTCACCAGACAGTGACGCTTCTCCAGAAGTTCTGAGTGAGAAATTTAACTATGTGGTCTAAAGGAAATTTTTAAAGTCTGGAAGAAACATGTGCAACTTGCATGTTACCCATTACCACAACCAGGATTTATTAAATGGTAAGAGAAATCACTGGTTTCTTTTCATTTTCTTTTCTCTTTTTTTTTTTTTGCAAATACCAAGTTAAAATTGACCTGCCTAGCCTAACAAACTCTTTCTATATGCAGCATGAATGAAAAAGCATTTCAGTTTGTGAGGGATAAGACTTTATGTGAGCGAGGGACAACATGGGTTAAAATTCACCTTGCTTCCTCACTCCTCATCTACGACGGGTTTTTGGAGAACGACGGACATCTGGAAATCAGTTTTACATAGAAAAATAGAAAACAGGGAAGAACTAGGAAGATGAATAAAGGCTCATCACAGACACAAAAGACCAGAGCAAAAAGAAGCTTGGATTTGGGTATTCTTGTCTGGCAAGGAGGCAGGCAGTAAGGCTAATGAAGCATTTGCGATATGGGACGTATGCCAGCGTAACAAAGAAGATGTGCATCAGCTCTGCAGATGTGCCAAAGCCCCCAGAGCAAAATAATGACATAATCACC
This sequence comes from Pluvialis apricaria, assembly GCA_017639485.1. Classification (NCBI taxonomy): domain Eukaryota; kingdom Metazoa; phylum Chordata; class Aves; order Charadriiformes; family Charadriidae; genus Pluvialis; species Pluvialis apricaria. The sequence goes on from CM030009.1 coordinate 25,802,047, forward strand.
ATCAGTGTCACAGACCAGACTGTACACAAGGTGACATGGGAGAGAATAAATAAGAGTCTTTAGAGGCCTGTAGTACACACACGGGAAGGAATAGCCATTCCTCACAACTGCCACAAGAGAGTGGCGAGATGTTGGGTATAATGTGTGCAGCTAGCAAAAGAAATCTTGAATTGTGCAAGGCTAACGCACTATAAATTGGTGCTTTTCTCGATCTCCAGTTGACGTTTCAATTCCCACTACCCCTTGTTGAATGCAAAATGAAATGGCAGTAGGAGTCGGAAGAGTTTGCCAAGTTTTGTTTTGCTTTGTTTTTGTTGGTTTTGGTTTTTTTTTCCTTGGAAGGGGGTTGTTTTGTTTGAGAAGAGGATGGGGCAATAAGGATGAGTACTGGTAAATAATTGTAAAAGAAAAAAGCAAAAAGCAAAAACCTCACAACAAAACACAGCACACCACTACTACATGCACACACACTCACAGGCAAAGAAACCCTGCACCATTCAGCTGGAACAATCCTAGGATTCCCCCAAAGCAAAATTAGAAACAAACGAGGACGAGTTTTGCTTTTTTTTTTTTTGAGGGGTTGTGCTTTCTGGTTTACTGCTATCCATGAACCAAACCAGGAAAAATCCCACTAAAATATTTTTCCACGCTAAAAGACAAGATTACTATTTTATTGATCAGTAATAAAACACCGCTTAGGGCAATTTAGTACTTAACATGTTATTTGCGGTGGGGAGTAATCTGAAATGCTCTGAGTAGCCTTAAATCATTTCACAACAGCTCTTTCTGCATAAAAGCAAGTGTTTGCCTCCGTACAGCTGTGTGATTTTGTGGTATATTTTTTTTAGAGGACTTTTGTCAATTTTTAAAGGGAACATCTGTTTGATAAAGTAGAACAACACTGGTAGTAATCCACAGGCCTAAGTGGGCAAACTGTGAAAGAGCAGGAGGTACGCTGAAGGCGCCAACAGGACTCTTGCCGAAGGAACGCTCAAGTACGTAATTGTTTGCAGGATCTGGCCCTCCAAGAGGAGCTCAGAAGAACAAAGCACTTGGCTTCACCAGTGTCCCTTTTCATTGCTTCTAATGAAAGATTCATAAGAATAACTTTAATTTTTTATGATCTTTTTTTGCATTACTGTATTAGCTGCATCTACTTTGTATGCAATTTCTTCTTAAATACAGAAAACCTGTTTCAAAATGCCAGGCATAATAACTTAATCGGTACAATAATTGATCTTGATTGTTGTGCAGTCCTTCTTAGCATTAAGGAAGTGAGATGGATCCCAGAAAATGTTTTCTACGATTATTCCTTTTCATTGCAAAGCGATGTATTTATGAAGAATGCAGGTGAAGGTCTGGAGTGGAGTGCTTTTTTATTTTTTTTTTAAGACAAAAAAAATTTATTAAAACCTCCCTAATTTGCTAGTTAAACTGTTCAGTGGAAGAATGATTGTATTTGTCCTTTTTGGCTTCGCCCAATTAATTGGAGCAGTAACATAACGATTGTTAATAAACAGCCCTAATTTGACTATACTTCTTGCCTATCTACTATAACCGCACCATATCTTTGTTTAGCATATCATCTGGGAAAACAAGAAAGCATGTATATAATTTTTGTTCTGTTGTATATGAAGTTTAATAATTACACCACAGAGGATTCTAAATTAATTGCAGAAGGCACAACAATATTAATAATCTGTTTAGCAAACTCCGGCTCCTTTGCACTTTGATGTTATGAGCAGAGACAGTATGAACTGTGGCAGTTTTTTAAATTGGGCGAGTGTTTGTTTCTGTTACAGCTTATACCAATGTTTTCTTTTATGCTTTTTCTACTGTGCACCTTTCTTCCCTCTAAGAAAAAAAACCAAACAAAACACAAACCAAAACCACAGAACAACTCAACAAACAAGCCTGTGCTTATTTGGGTGCATTTCGATCAAAGCTGACAGATCGAATTTTTAATTTCTTTACCAAAGTTTCATTGCAGCCATTCTTCATAATTACAGCAGCGTTTTAATTTTTTTTTCTTCCCTTGAATAGGAGAGAAGGGGTTCTGAGAAAGTTTTTAATTAGCTAAATAGGTCTGTGTAATCTAGATGAAATAAACACGCCCGTTTGAAAGGGTTGTTAGAACTTTTCCAGCCATTTAATCCATAGATGGCTGAACACAATGATACCTTCCACAGAAAGCTACAGCCACCACCAGCAGCTGTTAGAAGAGAGCTTGCTCCCTGCTCCTATTGATAACCCTTTGTGGAATGAAGAAAAAGAGCTGAGGGAAGGAGAACTGAATGTCAGACAATAGACATCGCTACACACACTGTCTCTGAACTTTCCTCATCTCTGAAGGACAATTAATTATGAAGGCCTTTGGGGTAGGTCGAAGCAAGGGAAAACCTACTGCTGGCCCAGCACTCCAGCCGCTATCTCTGTGTTTGTTAAATGGTTGTGCCTGTTGGGGAACCAGAGTAGCAGCCACCAAAATAGCCAATAGATCATTTAGGAAAAAAGAGCAAAAGATTTTTTTATGTGTGTCTGTCCTTGTATAATTCTATTCTCACTGTGAAATCATCCATACACAAAACACAAGGACAATTTTTTTTTTTTTTTTTTAGAAGAGCCACAGGGTAGGTTACAGTCAGAAACGGCCTCTCAGTGGTGTGTTAAAAAGGATGGTCTTTTCACCAAATCATTTCACAGAGGCAAAACAGACAAACACAAAGAGTTGAGACTTTTTCTCCTACATTAAATAGAGTAACTGATAAGGTCAGACATATGATACCTAAAGACATGAATCTGTGAACTCTTGAAGTCAAAGGACTTCTCTGTGCAAAGGAACAATCTTTCAAAGGAAATAGATCATAGAACTCCACTGAATCCCCTTTAAACTTTATGAAGCAGGAGGAGAAAAAGCTCTAAGTAGGGAAGCTTGACAGAAGAGCCTTGAACTATTTTCTGAAGGAAAGATGAGACCCTCCCTAGGCTGCCACAAAACATCTTTTTTTTTCTAAAGGCTCTTCTGAACTTTGATATGTGCCAAGACACCGCTATTGAAAGCTGTATAATTATGTGCTATAGCCACTGTAGAAAATGCTTTGTTCACCACAACAAAGAACAATAAGCAAAGTAAAGTGACATTACACTGTATCTTTTTCTTTAAGAATGTTGAGAAAGGTCACGGTACGTTATAACTAATAAAGCTGTTGAGTAAGGAAGTTTAAAGTTGATCTTGCTGTGCTTAAATGTAACCCAATGACAAAAAGGCAGAGGGAACTAAAATTGTAATGACATTAAAAAATAGATCATATATCAACGTGCCAACTTCATTATACAAACACCTTGAATCCAAAGGACACAAACAGAAAACCCGAGTGTAGTCCTGCAACAGTATTCCTCTCGCAATTCTCTCCTTAATAGCTTCCAACTACAATCTGCAGTTCAACTAATTGCAAAAACTGATTAATAAGCATTAATTGATACATGCAATGCAGGGACCTTCTATTGCAAGCCGTGGATTTTGTTACTTCATTAAAAACCAGGTTCGTTTCCTGGGCAGTTTCAATGAAAGCTTTGCTGTTTCACAAGACAGCCTCTTCAAAATTTAAAAAAAAAAAAAACAAACAACAAACCAACCAAACAAAAAAACAAACAAAAGGAAACAGACCTGAGGGCACCAATTAGATTTCCTGAAACCAAGATTTTTAAGTGGAAAAGAAGTTCCATCTAGACACCTATGTTTCAGTTTTTCCTCAGAGGAATCAGGACAGTTACGTTTGCTATTCTCAAACTGCCAAAGCAGCTTTACTCTCCTTCCGGCAGATGACCAGGCAGCAGCCTTCTGACTTTGTCTTTAAGAACGCTGAGAACGATGCAGAAACGCTACAACAATAAAGCCCTTGAAGGAGGAAGTATACAGCTGAGGGAAAAAAATGCGAGGAGTTTAACACTGAAACAAACAACTGTCCCGTTAGGCTGTGCCCACTGCGGGTACCACCACAAGTGCAGACTGCCACAGCACAGCGGTTCGTATGGAAAGAGCAATCTCTGAGATGGAAGTTAGCAAGTTACGGATTTGATTTTCACTTCTCCTGAGGCCACTTTACACAGCTCCAGTTGTGTACAGGAGTATTCGAGTGATTATAAATTCTACTTTATGGTGCTTGTGTAGCACAAAACCACTCGTAAGTGGCCTTAGTTTAAATAAGAATTGGGTTCGAAAGCTTTAATTCTCTTTTTGATGAACACCAATTCAGCTCAAGTTGAATCCTGCAGATGAAATCGGGGCAGAATACAGGTTTCTAAAATAAGCACATGAGTGGCCAGAATTTTCGATAATTTAGGATGTCTTAATTTTTGGATGCAGTGCTGGGCACACTTCATTTTCGGGGAATGGACCGTTGAGGATCTCCTGACAAAGTGGCTCTCATTAATAGATCTCCAGTTGAGCATCCCAAAATGGAATCGGCCTAAAACCATCATCACTTCTGAAAATTTTGGCAGCCAGCTTTCCTCTCAAGGGTTCGTAGGCCGCTTACGTGACTGGGTTGCTTCTTAGATTTTATAGGTGGTGTTATTTGAATTGTTTTACATAATCTCACTGATTTTTATGGGACTAACTCACAGTGCCTTAAGTTAAACATTCTGCTAAGACTTGAGTACAACTGGTCTTAATTAGGTTTTTCCCACCAGTATGGTTTTCCCCTGCCAAAAGCAGAGCAAACTTCTTAAAAATGGTTTTCTCCCCCTTCGAAACAACGACACGTGCCGTAACTAGCGCTATGAAAAGCGGCAATCATCGCATCAAGCCCCACTGTACCAAAACTGCATACAGTGTATTTGTGCAAATAACGCAGCTTGGCAGACGTTTCACTATTGTGATCAATCTCAATAACTACGTCTGCAAAATCGGGTGAGTTCCCGTGAAGCAGCAGGCAGGCTGAGCTCAGAAAGATGGCGTGTGCGGGGGCTTGCTTTGGTGCTCATTTGCTCACTACGCAGAGGAGCGTGGCGAGTGTAAGGAGTAGGCAGGAGGGCACAGAGCAAAATCGCTGGCTCAGAGAGACCCTGAGACTTCAGAACTAAGACAGAGTCGTTAAATGCCCAGAAGGAAAAGGAATGGGCATCGTGCAGAGAGACGTTAAAACACAGAGAACGACAGTAACTGCAAAAAAAATGCCAGGGAACAAGGATGATGGAGGAGGAGTGGGAGCCAAAGCAAGGCTAAAATCCAGGTATTGTCCTCAAGGCAATTTCTTTTGCTTGTTCTAAGTACATAAATTGGGAAAAAAGAATCTTATTTATGGTTTTTAACCATATTTTTATTTTAACTCACAGCATGGTGTCCCCCTTGCTTGAAATCATCCTGCCACAGTCACAATTGTGAGCTCTGATCATCTGTTTCACGGCGGACTTTGAAAGAGATTTACGAAATGATTTGGGATTTTTATTATTTTTTCTTTTAACACATAGCAACAATACCTTACTTGAACTACTGCAGTTAGCATTTAAAAGCCTATGGCAACACCACAGATGAGACAGATATCAAGTGGCACAGCAAGCTGTCCCCTCTTTCTGACCAACTTTGGCATTTGTGCTGGGACACTGACATTTGTGGCTTTGATTCACCAGGGCACCCCACCTTCTCGCTCTCTGGAAGAACTGCCCCAGAGCAGAGAAGCATCTTCACCTTTCACAAAAAAATTGCTGGGTTCCCCCCCTCCTTCAAAACTCAGTTTCAAATTGTTCTGGGCAGCTCAGTACAGGTTTCTCCAGCTAATCCTACTGCTAGAGAGAGAAATGTGGAACCGGCTACGTACACATACACACGTGTGCACACAAAACACAGGCAAAGTTGCATCGTGCTGGAGGAGGTGTTGTATGTGTCTCTGGCTCACAGCCACAAGGGTACAATGGCAAAGCTAAAAACGATAGGACATGTGGTTTGTTAAACATCTTATTTGACTTTGCTACAAGCTGTCAGTTCCAATGTGCAGGGAAAGGAACACAGAATCACAGATTCCTGAGCAAATCAATGGCACAGCCTGATACAGACCAAATGCACATTTTAGCTTTATTATTTTGTCCTCATAGTCAATTTAGGAGTACTAATGTATACGCACAAATTTCACCCAAGAAGAGATAAAGGGGGAGGGTTTAGGAATAGTAGCGTAGGTGATTTAAGAGAAACAGCATATCAGACTAATCAGAAGATCAGCAAAGCATCATTGAAGTATGAGAGGAAAGAACTTTGATGACGCTAAATATGGCAAATGCTCAGTTTGCTAAATCCCTTTGGATCCAATTTCAACATTACAGTACTCGTCATTTTTGCTTTGCAGCTTGTGGGGGAGGGGCCATGCATTTATTGGGAAAAGTTACGTCGGCTACATTAGAAAATGCACCGTACACTTCAACGATATCATAACGGCTGGATCTTCAGTGCAAAACCAAAATTTAAACCTCTAGGAAATTCTCATTATACTAGATAACAAAGAAAGACTGTGAAATATCTGCAAATCTTTGCCCCTTACAACATCCCTTTCTCTCCACGATGGGGGAAAAACCCAAGGGGCTTCTTTCCTACCAGCTACTGGACAGCTGGCTGAGATGAGGAGACTGTGATCGCTAGCAGTGCTAAACATACAAGATTTGCATTTTCTTATCTACCTGAAAACACCAATAACCTCCCCACATTTCTTTACTGAAGTAATCTATTTACAGTAACATTGCAACTAACGTTTTGAAATGGAGCAATTAAGTGCCCGAAATCATCAAGGATCTGAGAACTTTTGAGAGCAAAGAACATTTCAACCTATGTTC
>CM030009.1:28521368-28654830 GCA_017639485.1 Pluvialis apricaria
TTGCAGAGGTTGTTTCCTATGACGATGCAGGCTGGCAGGCTGAGAGGCATTTATTTTACTTAAAGCAGTGATTTTGGGGACCTGCAAAAGCAGCTATTTACTGGAAATGCAGATTATTTTTTATTTATTTTTTCCTTTGTGCAGTGGATTTTTATAATAGGAACCCGGAGAGTTTTCCTTGCTTTCCTGCTCCCTTCTTTCATGTGAAATAGTGTGTCTCTTCAGTAGGAAAAATCCTAAGTAGTATCTTGCATCAAATTCTGTCTCATTGCACTAATGTACGCAAAGCATTTCAGATATAACTTTTACCCTATCTCAACAATGGTTTCATTTCAATAACAGTAAGTCATTTTGTTTTATATCAACAACAATTGACTTCAGGTGTTCAGCAAGCTTCATTAATGAAAGCGTAAAATAGACTTGCATTTGTGGGTTTAGTCTTAACACATTTTAATGTGCAGAATTGTTCTAATAACTGGGTACACGTTTATATTTTCTAATCAGTAAATGGTAAAGGAACAGAAAATATAAGTGTAGATAAGAAAATGCTTATGGTAGAGGTAGGATGTAGGCTTGTATCCACGATATTAAAACGAACCTGGCAAGCTTGTATGTCTGTCATTATACTCATGGGAATAGTCCAATTGAAGTCTGCAGGCTGTATGCTCACATAACAAATAATGATACTCTTGAGATCTTAATGGATTTTCCAGGTACTGGGTTTAGTGCCATCTATTCTTTCTGCATTAAAATTCTTTTTTCTGCATTTCTTCCCCGTTTTCCTATCTTCTCCTGTGTCTTTAATATTTTCTTTTTCTTCTGTTATACTTACTATTCATGATGTTCTTCATATATTTTCCTTTATTCAAAGAATTTAGATACAGAGGGCATTAATGAACTAAGGATCACTAACAAGTTAAACCAAGCTTAAGGGAAGAGAACTGAAGAAGAAGAAAGTACAATTTTTTTCTTTAACTTCTGTAACCTAATAATCTTGTTGATTGGAGAAGATATTCGGAGCATTGTAGAGTGGTGTTTTCCAGTTGTGGTGATAAGTGTCCTTATTCTTTTTCCATATGCTTCTTGCAGTTTTGGATATATTTTCCGCATCTGTGTGCTTTTTTTAGAACAGTGTGGGCAAATCCTCCTAAGCAGTACTCTGCTGTTCTCCATGATGCTTCTCAAACTAAGAATTGCAATGTTGGAAGAATTAAATGGTGCCACTAACTTTTTGAAATAAAACCTGTTTCTTGTTTATAACACTTGAGCAGCTCTTTCATCACTGTTTGCCAGAGTATATCAAATTGTTTCAGATTATCATAGTTAAAATTTTATTTACTCTGCTTGGATATATTCATTTGGTAATTGGCTGAGGAAGTAGATGGTGCCTCTGGGAAAGTATAGCAAAATAATAAGATAGTAGGGAGGGAAGGGGAAAAGGGCTGTGTGGTTTGAATAAGCAATCAGCTGTCTCATGCCAAAGAAGTCTTCAGTTCCCCTGGGTAGTAGTTTTTAAAATGCTGGCCCAAAGACCCAAGTGTCAGAGCAGGGGCACGTCTCCCCTGGCCTCTTAAGAGCACAGCACCTGAAAAACTAGTTTTATGTCTCTAGGAGGATCAGCTATAATTAGAAATGTATGCGTTGACAGGTTAAGTCACTAGCTATAAAAAATTTTGTAGGAAATCTCTAAATAAATATTTAATTATTCTTAACATTTTGGTTAATTTATCTACCTATTGGGAGAGATTCACTTGCATTTCAAGATGTTTATGCATTAGCTATATATTCTCGAACTGTTGCATGTTAATATGCTTCTATTCAGATAGTTCTTTTCCTTTTAATAGGAAATGACAAATAATGTATGTTTAATAACCAGTTGTCAGTTGAGATTTGTCAAATTGGTCTTCAGTAAAAAAAGGTATTAAAAGCATCTCATTTTTTTCCAGCTAGATATAACTTTTTTAATAATAATAAACTTTGTCAGAAAATAATTTTGTCTTAAAATTGGATTATTAAACAAGATAAAGTATAACCTGTAGGTAGTGAACTGAATTACTTTTTCCTGATTAATATTGGTCATTATTTGAGAACTAGTATCTCGCCCTGACCTGTAGTGTTTGTTCATATGATAGAAGAAGAGAGAGAACATTTTTTTCTACTTAAGAAGTCTCAATCAGAATTTAACTTTTACCACCTAAGTGAAGTAGTTGAATAAAACAAAATGCTGAAGAAATTTTTCCCCTGCCCTTCAGAACACAGTACTCTTTTTTGAATAAAATTTTAGTGCTCCCAAGCTATTTCTCTGCCAGCATCTTCCATGAGTCGAGGGGTTTGACGTCCTCTGAAACAGCTTTGGTACAATTTATTTTAACATCTCGAAGAAAGTTTAGGATTTGTCATAATTTTTAGTTCGTTTTTGATGTCTTTATTTTAGGAAGGAAGTGCAGATAAAATCTTACTTTCTGCTACACTTAGAACTATTTCAGTCTGTTTTTCTGCGGCTCACCTGTGTGGGTTCTCTGGTGACTAATAGTGTGGTTGAACACACACTGTACACTTCTTTAGTGAGAGTACTAAATTGGGTTTCTGTCCTTCAAGCCATCAGTTTTATTTGCACAAAATCCCTAAGCATGTAATATGTTTGAAATATAGAAATCTTTGTCAAGTTTTGCTGAGAATGAAGTATTCTGTGGTTGTTGAAGGACTTGGTTATTGCATGTCTTATTGTAAAAAAAAAAAAAAAAAAAAAAAAAAAGAAAAAAAGAAAAGGCAAGCTTAAAGAAAAACCGTTTAAGTAAATCTTTTTTTTTTTTTTTTTTTTTGCAACACGTAATTTGTTGAGCTTTTTTATTTTAAGTCCATTTGAATGAAGTGTCCAGAGAAGTTATTTTAATGAAGCTGTAGTAATTTCAATTTAAAGGAAGTAACCTGAGGAAGAGAAAAGAAGGGTTTGGTTTTTCTTTGGAAGAAAGGCAGTTTAGCTGTCGGGATATCGGGATATCAGCAAATACAAAGATATTAAGCAAATCATTCCAGTTAACACAAGTAATAACATAATGAACTATATTTTAACATAAAAAACTGTAACCTTTGGGTTTGGGAAAAGGAAGTGAATTACTAACTGATCCTCAGCTCTAGTACCTTGTATGTATGTTTGGAAAGAAAAAGCTATCATTGTTATCACAGGACACACATTTTCAAAAGTTACCGCTGTCTCTTACAGCTTGGCTTCAGTTTTTCCTCAGTTAGCTAATCAAGGCTGATAGAAATAGATTGGAAATAGATTCTTGGTTTATTGTGGTCTGTTTTTCCTAATCCTACTTATCTTTCATTCACACACTTGTATACTTGACAGATTTTAATGAAATGCTTCTTTTGAACTCAACAGATACTATTCTATGAAAATTATCAGAACAGAGATGAATCCATTATCCATAAAATACATTTTTTTACCACTTTGATCTCTGACAATTTGGATTTAATCCTGGTCACCATACACTGGCTTTCATGTTGTGTTCAGTTTATGTCTGGCTTTCGTTCCAAACTAGCAGATAAAGCTAAGCTCTATTCAGTCTGAAAAATTTCAGACTGTTTATACTTGCAGGTGACGTATGACATGATATTGGCAGAGATGTGCAATCCAAGTGCTGGGAGAACTCAATTGTTTTAGCCTATTGATCTGGAATTTTTGTTCCTCTGTGCTGCTTTATTTCTTATTTCCCAGGTCTCTGAAGCAAAGTTGCTTGACTGCTGTGAAGGACTATCTGCAGTGAAGGAGGTTATAGCGTTCTTAATTTTTTGACATCTTTTGTCTGTACAGATGCCCTGATTAAAAGTCATGAAGAGAGCTCTCTGTGGTTTGGGACCAGTGTGTCGGCTTCCCTGGGCTTCTGATCTGGCTGAGAAGATCCTGGTTGTGTGTGTCTGGCCTTGTGGGCAGCCAGGCTTCACTGCTCACTGCTGGGGCGTGCACAGGGCTTAACTTGCCCTTCCTTTTCACATCTTAAAAATTTAAATGGCATTTTCTTTACATACAATCACAGATGAATTGGATTTTTGTTTTTTCCCCCCTTTAAAAATAGGTATTCTAAAGGTCACTTTTGAGTATCTAGTTAAAATGGAATACATAGAGAGCCTGGGAAGGGGGCTTGTTTCTTAGGGATGTATAGGTTTTTAGGGGTGTTGTTTGGGTGGAGTTTTTTCTACATTGTTTTTGTGGTTTTTTACATTTTATTGCACATTGAGTGAGCCACACTCAACTGTGACTGACCAAGATTTTTATTCTGGAGTGTATGAAAAGCCTGACATATTTCTGACACTTGAAAAAATCTGTCAGTGCAGTTTTTCCTAGATCTTGATGTTTGGGTCTGTGGCCAAATGTTTTGATCACTTTTTCAAGAAATGAATGATTCAAGGGATCTGGGTTATACGTAATTGTTAGTCATTTTACAAAAATTGTTTTTGCTTTGATTCAAAAATCTTGATCTCAAACTTAATTTTGCGTGTCACTTGTTGAAGTGAGGAAGTACTCTGCAGATCTATCATCAACATCCACTTCACTGAAAAACAAATAACCCCGAAACTGCCATACAGATTTTTTTTTTTATTTATTATTGCATTCATCATTGCATGGAGCAGAGCACATTCCTGTTATGAGAATGTGTTGATATACAGTTTTATTTGTCATTAGTTTTGTCCTCGGATGTAAGCAGGAACTAACACTTTTCAAACTGAGTGGGGAGAATTCTAGATACCATCAGTGAACAAAACAGCAACGTGTTCCTTGCTTGAGAAAACAGAGCGATTCTTTTTTCCCCATCTTACTAAGTTCCTGTACCCTGTCTGTAGTACTGCTGTTCTTTTACACTTTCTGCTGAATGCTTTCCCCCACCGTATTGAGAATTACCGCTATTATGTCTCCTGATTGATGTTTCTGGAAAGACACACTAGTGCTGGTTGGAGAGGCATTGATCTATTACGATGAGCAGACGGAGATGTTAAGGTCATATGCAGTTCAAGAGTGAATCATAGGCCCTGATATTATGCATTTCCACAAAGAAGATTATTATACTTCGTCGCTGAAATAAAAGAAGCCTAATTTATAGGCTTCTAGTACTAAAAGTGCTTTTTAAGATCATAATCTTTTGTTCTTCGTGTCTAAATTACACAGGGGGGGTAGAAATCTCTTGAGCTTTAGAGGTTTTGTACAGTATATTAACTATTAAAATAAAATCTGTATTCCAAATGTGTATGTTGCAAATAAAATGGTCTCCAAGAAGTACGGGTTGGAAGGAATCACGCTAAGTTGATTTATGCAGAATTTAGGAAGAACAACAATGATCTTTGCAGTGGTTTTGTATTTAAGTGTGTCTTTACTTTCTTCAGATTTCCTTTATTCTCATTTCTGCCTGGGATATTCTGCGTGCTCCTTTTGGCTTTCCTGATCTGAATTTCAGATGTGGTCACATGCTGCTTGGTGTGTTTGAAGTGGTGTATGGTTAGCGCAGGTCAGCTCATTTCTGCCTTCATTCAAAATAGTTCTGAAATCTAATATTCCCTGATGGGTACCTCTTGTAAAGTGCTTGTTTAAAATAAGAATTAATTTGCCTCTCAGCCTGCCTGATAGAGCTGCGATGTGACAAATGGACCAAATGTTGGTATTGTTCAAATGATGCATCTGTGTGAGTGCACAGAGCAGTCGATTCTCCCCGAATGCTTTTTTGCTCCTCACTTTATCTCCAACATATGTCCTCATGCCTTATCTATCTCACACTATTCCAAGCCTGCCATGAACACAGACCTGTTATTTTCCTGTCAGTCATGTCCTTCGTGCTTGTGGCTGAAGTCAGAGGTGGCTGCAAGTCACACGACCCCATGAGGTGCAGTAACAACTTGCTGTTTGTGAAATGGGGATGCGGCACTGAGATGGAGTCAAAAGTGACCATTGATTTTTGGATGCTAATGTGGAGATTAGCCAGGGATTTTTTCAGGTCATGCTTCAGCGGGGAAAAGCACAAGTTGAGCACTTGGGGGGAGGAGGGGGCAAAACTGTCTTCTGAATAAGACCTTAGAAATAACGCATGCATGCAAAAAAGGAGAAGACATACAATTAGTGGGAAAGGGTGAATGTCAGGTTCGAGTAAAATGCCATGTATTTCACTGATGGTCTGTGCAGAGCAGGTCAGGGAGCCGATTGCCAGGCTAGTGTTCAGCTCTTTAAATAGGAAGAGCCTTCGGTCTCCCCAGCTTCCCTTGCAGTCCCCCTCCCCACATTCACTGCATAGTTGCAAACTTCTGCAGTGAGTGAAGTGGGCATCTGACAGACAACTGCCTTCTTCACATATACAGTCTTGATTCATCCCCGGAGGGAATCTGTAATGTTCACTGGATGTGGCAGATGCTTCTATGGAGGAAAACTATATCAGAAAACTTAATAACTAAATCATAGTACATACACTGAAATGTCAATACCTTTTTGGACATGGAAGAGGAGCAGCTGAAAACAAGCTGAAAAAGGCTTGATTTTTGAATCCTTTAGAATCACAATCCTTTAATAATTCTTTCAGTCTACAGAGGGCTTCTGTCTGCAACTTCTTTGAACTTTAGTAAAAAAACAAATAAATTGAAAGCAGCAAACCTCAAGTAGTATTATCCGAGCTGTGATGATTTTGAACAACAGAGTTAAAATAGTCAGATCTGCTGTCCACAGCTGTTGAAGCTACCAGCTTCCAAAGCTAGCTGTAATCTGTAATTCTCCTGTGGATCACAACTGGAAAGAGATTGGCATGTTGCTGAATAAAGTATTTGCTGGCAGCATGGCCAGTAGGAGAAGCTGATGCCTATCAAAGCATATTCTTGCCTTAGTGTCCTAGGTCTCCTGCTCCAGTTGCCTAGGTTAAGGCTTTCATGAATGTATGTCACTGGATGTAGGCTAGATGGTTTTCCTGAATGCTGGGGCTGCTGCCATGTGATACCCAGGTCCACATCTGAGAGCTTTTGTTTTTTTCAGATGGATCTTGGGATACAGCTGTAAAACCTTGTGTTCTTCAATTATGTGTTTTTCTAGGTCAGCCAAGCCTCCGAGAAGCTATCTCGATGACCTGTATATCTAATGGGAGGTACAGGAAGCAGGAAAACAAGCCACAGTTCTCTGTTTCTGTTGCCAGAAAAGAAACTTTTTCATCTGCTGCAAAAAGGTACTGACTTTGTTACTAAAATTTAAGTTGTGGGGTTTTTTTTTGGAGGGGTGGGGGGATAATAAATCCCCAAACAAACAGAGCAAGAGTTTGATTTTTGCCTCCTGCATGACCCTCAGCAGAGGTTCCTGAAGTCTAGTACGGCAACAAATCAACCTTTGGAGATGTACCGTGTTGTTGGCTGCTTACAGCAGGATTCTAAAAAGAATTCATAAATGGGAAAGTATTTCTATAGTGTATAGTGTCCAAAATGCATTCTCACTAAGGGACAGAACAGGCAAATGTATTTCCAATAAAAATGGAAAATTTTCCTTCTGGTATTCATCTGCGTGGGGGGTTTTATTTTTTTTCAAGGAAATTAAAGGACAAAAACTGACTCCATTGTCTGGAGTGTAAATAGTAGGCAATAGCAAAACTAGCTATGAAACAATAGTGAATTGTGTAAGATAAAAGTTTACATTTGTTTGTGTAGAAAATCTTAACCCAAAATATAGCTACTTATCGTTTTAGAAGAATATCTGTATCAGATCTCAAATGTGTAGAAATAACATTGCTTGAGTATTTCTAAGTTTAGTGAGCTAAGCACCAAACAAGTAGCTATTTCCTCCATGTAATGGTTTCATCTGCATACAGTAAACAAATGGTTTGTATAACCTACTTCCTGTGTTAGATAGTGATTGCATGGCTTCTTTAATCGATAGGTTTTGCACCTATTCCTATTTGTTGGGAAGAACAGGCTGCCAGATACAGACACAGGGCAGAGAATACTCTAATGTATAACTGTGGTAAATTATGTGAACTAATTCTTTGCCTCTGTAGAGTACTCTGGTAACTCCAGTGGCTGTTTATCTTATAGTGTGAGTGTAAATACTGTGCTATACAACAAGACAGGGAAATGATATACTTCAGGGAATAAAAATGCTATATGCAAATGTAAACTGTATGAGAACAAACCAGAAAAAAACTTTCATGCCCTTTGGACCTTGGAAAGCAAGGGTAATGCCCTGCTCTTCGTGCTTCTCCATTGTGTAGTATTGTATATCTTTCTTTTTATTGAATCCTTATATTTACCTTTCAACAATAAATCAGAAAGTGATCACTGTATGTCTCAATCTGGTAGTGTGACAGGCACTGGGACAAAAGACATTCCTGCAGGAAGGTATTTCTTGGCACTTTTCTATTAATCTTACCCCTGTGGCTCTTGGCACGTTGATGAGAGCCAGTCCAGTTCCCGTGTTGTTCAGCTTGTGTTTGTGCTGAATCACCTTCTTGATTCATTGGCTGCTCAACACTTGACTGCAGAATAAGAGCAGAGTGAAGTGGCCGGCATCCCTTTCATCTGAGTTAAGGTCTTTAAAAGGAGACCTGGATAGGCCAAAAGAGGAAAGCCTTAATGTGCAGAGGGCAGCTCTCCTCAGGCACACAAATAACTTCCCAGGGGAGATTTTGGAGCTTCCAACGCATCAGAAGATGTGTGACTCCCTTCTTCAAGGCTTGTTCTAGGAAGGCTTAAGTCCCCCCTTTAGTTACCTTTTCAGCGGTTCTTTCACCCTCCTGTCTTTAGACACTCTTCCATGAAATTTATTTGGTATTTGGAAGAAAATAGAGTTGCCCTTTTGTAAAATTACCAGCTCAAGAAAGGTGAAAGAAAAGGTCAAATCTCAGGCTTTCTGGTTGTGTGTTTTTAACAACAGCAAAACTGTTCAGTACCAACAGTGTTCCTAGTAGGAGACATAAGTGAATATCAATAGTAGTTCCATTTCCTTAAAGTTAGGGTAAACATGTCTGTTTCTAACATTGTCGTCATAGTTGAAAAGGAAGAGTGCCAAAGGAGAATCTCAGTTGGTCATGGGATGCTTCTCCCCAACTTGTCCAGGCTTTTCTTCAGGCTGGGGGTTGAATTGGTGCAGCAGGTGGACATGGTCATCTGTTGATGTAGAATTACACTTTAGTTACCAAACAGCCCCCATAACCTGCCTATAGCTTTTCATATTCAAAATATATGTAGCCATACATCTAGTCACAAATAACAGAAAGCCTGCTTGTGTCCAGACTGTTACTGTTGTTGAAGTTTAGTGTCTGTATTTTGTGCAGTCTTAGTATTGTACATTTCTGGGGCTCTGGCCTCTGTAGACCTCCCATCTCTGAGAATTTCTTCTGTTTCGTTTCCTGGACTGTTCCGTGTTCTGCCAGCTGGAACACAGATCATGGAGATGATCTGATGGTTTAGTAGCTGCACAACAGCAGCATGTCTCATTTCAACAAAAGTGTGCTAAAATATCATCTGTCGCTAAAACCAGAGCCCAGGAATGTACCGTGAACAACAGATAGATGATGTCCCATTGACAGAGGTGAAATCACTTACATGTTGGGAAAATTTCAGCCCTGTATTCTGGAATTGACTTTTCATAGAGGTATCAGAACACTTCAGAAGAAAAAACATGCTGCATACCTTGTATTATCACTAGAGCTGGAAACAGCTTTGTACTTTGTACTGCTTATGACTGTCACAAATACCTGCTTGATCATTTTTCTTAGGACTAGACACTCTTCTGAAAACCACTTCTGGTAAGAAAAGTCTTCGTGTTTCAGAATCACCACCCTCCACAGTAGCTTCCAATGTGTTGTGGTCCAAAGGATGAAATGTTGTGTTAAGTGAAATTAGAGAATCTGCAAAATTAGGACAGATAGTAATAGATCTCAACTACTCACATGTCGACTGAAGAAATGCCTCATCAAGTTGGGTTTTGGAAAGAATTTTTGGACACATTAAATGACTGCTTCCCAGAACAACTAATCTTAGAAACCCACAAGAAAAGGTGCTGTTCTTGATTTGGTTTCAGTTGTTGCACAAGACCTAGTTCAAGAAGTGTTAGTGGGAGAGCTGCTCTGTAGTAGCAGTCATAATACAATTAAGCTGAAGAGTTTAGCAGGAGAGAGCAAACCAAATAAATTCAGCACAAAGGTATACAATACCTAGACTGCCACGTATCTGCATAATTTGCTTTCACATTAAAATGGCAGTCAAAAAAACTGGTGGTAGATAAAAGCACTGTGTTGGAACCCAAGGTATACCTTATACTGTAACTCAGAGAAACCAGAGTGGTCCGGTGACTCTCATGGCCTAACAGTGAAGTTAAGGAGTGAACAGAATGGCAAAGGTGTGAAAGGGATAGACCCCAGCAACCAAGCTCGGTGAAGCCATTGAAGAGATTCCCGCACTGAACCTGTGGTTTCTAGGAGATGGATCAGATGACGTAAATGATTTTGAGTAAGAACACAGAAAGTAGGAGATTGCATTGATAAGTTAGATGATATCTAACTGATATCCACCTGAGCATGCTGGAAGAACTCAGAGGTGAATTGCAGGATTGCTGGTATGTCATTATTAACAAGATATTACAAAAACTATGGGGAAAGGGACTGCAGGTAATGACCTTACTGATGAGTTTTAATGCCACCATCAGAGACAGAACATGGCGCCAGCTGAGCTGTTGTTCTGACCAAGTAGGACCATTCTTTGTAGACTTGCAAGCTGGAGTTATGGAAATCATTACATTTGTGCATTCTCTCTCCTCCTGCGTCCCTCATCTGTTTTGCAATTATTAAACTGTTTATGGGAGAGTGGATGCAGAAGTCTGAGTGTACCTGTCGGAGTAGGAATAGAGAGTCTCTTGTTTTCTTTAGTGACGAGATTCTGAGGATTTATTTCACTGTACTGCGTTTCTTGCCAGAGACTACGAAAAGGTTAAGATTGCGTAGTGTGCTTTTGAATGCAGCAATGCAAGATAAGTCTTCTGATTAAAAAGTAACAATAATTTTTATGTGTCTAGTTAATTAAGGACTTCTGGCTATAAATTATTAACCAAAACCCCACAGTTCTTCAAGGCTTGTTCTCTATTATGACACATACTCCCTCAAGAAATGTGAAAGCTCTTTCTGGTTTGTTTTTATCTGTTTTTCTGAAAAGAAAATGTAACGTTGATGAATTATATTGTCATTTTTAACTAGTTAATATGGTTTACAGAAGAAATCCTGAGTGATCCTTATAAACGTATTTTAGGTTTTATATTATTTTTCATGTTTTGACCAGTTCTTCAATGCTTTTTTGGAAGCATTTAGAAAAGTTGAACTCATATAAGCGTTGAGGGCTTTGTCTTGGTCATAGATTATATACTTTAATTGAAATAACAAATGAAACAAAAAGAGGATCCTGTGAATGTTATGTTAAAATCAGGGGCCCATTTTTATTCATTTATTTTGAATATTG
Source organism: Pluvialis apricaria (assembly GCA_017639485.1). Taxonomy (NCBI): domain Eukaryota; kingdom Metazoa; phylum Chordata; class Aves; order Charadriiformes; family Charadriidae; genus Pluvialis; species Pluvialis apricaria. The sequence goes on from CM030009.1 coordinate 28,532,835, forward strand.
TCTTACTGTTTTTCATTGTTTTGTGGGGAAAGGTAAATGGAAACACAAATAATTAAGATTACAGAAGGGTTCGAGGGGGGAATTGGCATGAAGGAGTAGTAATCTAGATTCTTTGCTTCAGAAAGACACTATTTCTTTTTTCTTTACAGGTTACTTCGAACCTAAAAGAAAAATCTTTCTTTTTCCTTTTTAGCCAGTGTTTGTATCTTGCTTGGTTTGTGCACTGAGAAATTTATCTTGGAAGGTGGTTTTTTAAATCTTAAGACAAAAAATTGAGTACTACAGAATAATCTTCTCTTTCAGGTCCTGACATTGTTTGTGTAATTTAGTATATTGCAAAACACACTATTTTATGAAGAGCCTCTTAATTAATCTTTCTGTTTACTTAGTGGACCTTTGGTTAGTTTCTTAATGAATTTAAGGTTGTTAATGACATGTATTTAAGGCTGTTTCAAGTGTTAACCTAATACGTACAGCACTATGAAAATAAAGATATATTCTTAGCTGTCGTTTACTGAAGGCATTAAAGAAGTGGCAAGACAGTCTGATGTTAGTCAACTACAGATCAAAACAGTTATGAGTTTTCAGGGGTGATTTCCTTTGAACTCTGGTGCAGCCAGGGAGAGCCAAGGGACCAGCAATAGTATTTCACTTTTTCAGTGACAGCGCAAAGATAAGCGGTACCACGCACATCCAGAAATACAGAGAGAGAGGTATCGTTTCAAGGCGGGCTTAAGCTAATTGGAGACAGTGCAAGTCACACTCCTGCCTTTCACGTGCACTGAGCCTCGGCTGGCAGCACAGTAAGGTAGTCAGTGGGCTGAACCACAGGATGTTTTTTTTCTGAGGGACGGCAGGCTGGTGGTGCATCAACTTGTCAGCTTTGAATGCTGTAGAAGCACCCGCGAATGAAGGGCACACTCAAATCAAAGTTGTATTAATTTTAAAATCAGAGTAAACTTAGTACAACTATGCGGTAAAAATAAGTAAATAATCTTCCATGCCTCCCTCACCTTTTTTGTTTTTGGAGCTTCTGAATAAATCTTATTTTAGCAAAACGCTAACCTGAAGAGAGTGAGTAAATAATCAAAGCATTCTTTTAGTGATTATATGTAGTAAGTTGTTACATGCTTCTCCCATCTCTTCACAGAGGGCATTTTCTCCCACCTTTTGCATTTATTTGCTTGTTCTCTTTCTTTTTTTCCCCCCTATGTTATACTTTATTTTACAGCGGTACAGAAAAAAAGAAGGAAAAACCTCCAGGACAGAAAGAAAAAAAAGAGGAATCTCATTCTAATGATCAAAGTCCACAAACTCAAGCATCACCTTCTCCCCAGCCCTCCTCACAGACTCTCCAAACACACAGGCAAACTCAAGAAAGCAAGAGTTCTGCTCCAGCTAAAAGGTTTTCACAGTACCACAGTACAGAACTGCAACATGATTGTAATGATACTAAGTTCGTATTTGACAACAAGTCATGTGAAATAGTTACGATCTCATGATCAAGTTAATAAATTTTTGATATTTTTTGTGCTAGAGAAGATGCATTCAACATGCATTGCAACAGAACAGATATGTAAAGATGCAATTTTTCTTTGAGGAAATTTTTAAGATTACAAAGGTTTTTGTTTCCTGTGATTGAAATCCTAATATGGTAGATTACCTCTAATCAGTCATTACTCTAAAATATTTAACGATGACTCTGACTTGATCCTTCTCAAAATACACTTCATAGGTTTTGTCTGGCACAGCTGAGTTCCGGAGTGTATTTTGCACATGGCTGTTTACTACATCTCGTAACAGCATTTCTTAAATACTAGTATCATTGCAACTCTTCCTTCAGGAGTTTTTTCTTCTCAAATTATTCTATAAAGTGACTGCAGTTTGGATTTTTTTTGCGGCCCTTCCCTTTTCAACCCCTGCTAGGTTGCAGGGTGGTTTACTTCACTTTTATTCTGATTCTTTACATGAGTGAAGTTGTGGTTTTACACCCAAATCATAGAACTGCTTGACTTGAGTGAATGTAGAAGTTTATTTAGGATTGCCTCTAAATTCCCACTCATTTTAGTGGGAAATAGGCACAGAAAAAAAGGGGACTTTTTCTTTTTTTCTAATGGCTTTTTAAAGTCAAGGAAATGGATTTTAAGATTTGGGTGATTATTGCTGAGCTTCAAAACTGTGCAGATCACTCGGTGTGGTTTCTTTTTCTTTTTTCTTTTTTTTGGTTTCTTGTCACCTTACTGTTTTGGAAGGTGTGAATTTTTTTTACTGTTTGGCATTTAGGAGACTGAAACAAGCTCTTAAATAAATGAAATTTATTCTTCTGAAATTTACTGTAATTCACAAGATTATGTTGTCTTGCATTGCTCAAGTTCACAGCTCTAATAAATATTTAAACTTTCACTTGACTGATGCATGTTATAACACTCCATAAAGGCTCTGTCTCCATGTCTTGCACAAACTCTTAAGTTGTCTAAAGCTGAACTTGAAGCCTCTTTTTCTCCTGCCTGGTATCTCACTGTAAAGATGTTTGTCTGAAATCTCACTTACTAATCTTTTGCGGCGTGGGGAAAAAAATAAACGGCTTTTTTAGTCTCCTAATGGTTTAACTTGATTTGATTAACTTGTTTGTCGCAGGACCTTTCAGCCTCTTGAGGTGCTGTGGAAAGAGCTTGCCATTTCTAAGGTTGCAGTCCAGGACTTACTCCTGCAAAAAACATTTCTGACGGGATGAAGTCTAATACTGTTAGCAGGACATATGCAGACTCTAAATCAGTTGTTTGAAGAATAATTTGAGCTAGATCATGTTTTCCGTGATTAAGATGTATGTGAAACTAATGAACTACTGACTGGAAAACTTGCAGGTTCCCAGAAGTGTAAATTGACTACAATAAGAGTGCTGAAAAATTATATCAGAATTCATGGATTTAATTGTCTGTAGTATTGGGCCAAATCTAACTTGCCTTACTCATGCAAGAAGTTTGCAGACATTTGTTTGAAAAGATTAAAGCCATTAATGTGGTTTAGAATGTGCTATCTGCAAAACAGTCATATGAAACTGTAACCTGATAGAACTGTTCTGCCTCAGAAATCAGTGTGTTAAAGCTGGTGAACAGTTAATCAGGGGAAAAAAATCTACTTTTCTTTGTTACCTTCTTAAGTAATTATTTTTTTATATAATTTATTCTTAAGGCTAATATACTGTAGCCTCATTTTTTTTCTACTTTTGTAATTCGTTAGCAATATAGTAATGAAGCGTAGAGTTATTTTGTTCAAGTCCTTATGTAAGAGCATTTGAAAATTGAAAGGAATGGATAAAACATTTGGCAACTGTCTTGCTCAATTGTTTTCATTCATCCAGTTAGAAATTTTTTGACTAATCTTTTTTTTCCTGTTTCATGCTTCAGCTTGAAGGAAGACCTAGCTCTGCTTTTGTCTCCTGCTGCCTGATCTGTCCGTTGCATACCAGTTCCAGTTATTGTTATCTTATTATCTTGTAATTTTAAAATATATTTTTGTTTCTTCTAGCATAAAGAAATCCTTGACTGCTGAAAAACCTCACAGTGCTTGGGAGAGTTCAGATGACAGTCGTAACAAACTGCTGAGAGTAGCATCAACATCTAAATTAATATCAAAAGTGGCAAAGAATGCAGACAAGTATGTATCAGCTTGGTACATAAAAGCAAGTGAACTTTAAAGTAAAAATATTATGAAATTGCATAATTTTAGTTAATTTATGTATATGGTAAGGCTGTTTGCATCTTTGTTTTTAACAGGAGTAATTACTTGCATAACCTGCCAATGTGGTGCTCCAGGTGCCTGTGGAATCTTAAAATTATTACAAAATGTAAATGTAGGATTTGAATGTAAATACAGTTTTGTGTTTCCCATTTGGGTTAGCAGAATTATGCGCTATGAGTTAAGATTTATGGCTTAATGCCACTGTTGTGAAGCTTCCAACCAGTTTTTTCCTAATTAAAACTGATTTGAAAATGCAAGTGTATTTTCTTGAAGTTAATTTACTTCATTTGACATAGTATGTGTGTTTCTAATGTAGACTATAATAGTAAGAATCTACTTTTGTGATTTCAGGTAGGTCTATCAAATTTACAGGTTCCCGATTGCAGTTTCCAGATAATAGACAGGGATCATCTTTTCAGATTCACCTTCAGTAGGTGATGTGCTGTAGCCCATCGTTCCACTCATGCTCTTCTTCAGCAGGAGGTTTTCTCAGTTTGTGGCCTCCAGTGGAGGCAACAGAGTAGTTGCTTCTCCTACTCCTGTCAGCATGGGGACAAGAGTTTGCTTTTTGCTGTAACTCCATATCATTGACCCCTATTGTGACCCACTTCTTGTTCTCAATACTCTTTGCCAAGTTCACACACTTACTTTCTTTTTTTTTTTTACTTTGTTGAAATTTTGCTGAATTTGTTGAAATTGTTGGGTTGACTTTTTCACTGATCCCTTTCCTATTTGCCGAGATCCCCCCAGCACACTGGCAGCTTCCCCCAGCTTGATGTCGTCTGCAGATTTCATACATCTGCTCATTAATCTTCATTCAAATAGCCATTAGCTGGTCCAAGGCAGAACTGCCTGAAAACCCCTCCCACTATGACAAATAAAACTCTTCAGACCTTTCAGAGTAATTTCCAGTCTTTTTCTGATCATGTCCGTAGCGCTGTTCTTAGCTTGCTATAGGACTGTCAAATACATACTTAGAGTCAAGAGCAGTGCAAGTGCATTCCTTCTTCCTAGAAATGGGAAGAACAAAAACATCTTAAATTGATCTTGGGTGTGGATATCGGCACATTTACTAAAAGCTTTATGCTTAGCATGAAGAGTTCTGCAGAGCAATGAAGTGCTGTGTGTGAGGGATTATGGGTTACATATTTTGCAAGTATTTCTTTTCCTTTTGTGATTGGTTTTCAATGTTGGAATTTAAAAGCGCTTTGGCAATTTAGATTATAGCAGGGTACTGCTAGATAATATATTTGAATAAAAAAACCCTCTGTCTTGGTTTCTACTTACCAATTTTCTTGGGTTTTGTTACGTTACTGAAATATTTTTCACAATGTGGTATATACTTCAAATTTGCTAATAATAAAAAATAACTTTATTTTTATTGACATTTTGTGTATTGGTTCAGACATGGTCAAAATAGAGGTATCTTGTTGCATTTACTTGTGGTTTTTATTTTCTAAGAGACTTTAAATGCTGCCCTTCTACAGTCTCTAAAAAAATAAGGTATCTAACAAATGAGTGGACAAGGAAATATTAGGATTAAATATTGTTAGAAAAAGTTGTCTGTTCAAAACTTTAAGTTGTTATTTCTCAAAGTATTTGGCAAAAACCAAAGCTTCAAACGTTATCAATTGGAGACCATCATCTGATTGAAGACTGGGTGTTGTATTGTTTGTGTACCTTGTTCTTATGCTCAAGAATTATAATAAAAGCACTATTTGCATTCAAGAGCACACATTTCTTGCTCACACCCTGCGTGCACAAATTCTAAAATAATTGGTTGATATTGTGCAAAGGCATATTGTTATATTCCATTTATCATTCCCAAATAAGAAACGTTGGCCGATTTGCCTGAAGTTACCCGACCGAGTCTTTTGCAAGGGAATAGAATTCAGCCCCTAATGTGGGCCCCAGGACAGAAATGTTTTACATATGCTTTGCGCTACCAGCCCAGGATATGAACTTTGTTTCGTAAGCTCAGTCTTTAAGCCAGCACTGAGCTGTAAATCAGTCTGATAAAGCCAGAAGAAGTGAGAGGGTTCCCACGGCAGCCCATCATTCAGTGTTGTTCAGGCAAGACTGGGAATCCAGTTTTAATTTTTCATTTGGCAGTGTGGTGAAGGGTGATTCTACCAATAGCCAGAGATGGCTTTCCTCATGCATATGCTTAACCCTTTGTCACTGTTACAAAAATTTGACCTCCATCCAGCTAAAAATACTGGATGCCACTCATGCCTTCCTGCTGAATTTCAGATGCATTCAAGAGGGGTTTTTTGTGCAATACATTCTTTCGTCAAGGAGTGTTGTTCTGGTAAGAAGTAGCTCTGATGCTGGAAATTGGTATGTCTTGAGGGTTTTTGGGAGTAGTTCATTCCTGGCTCTGGTGAGGAGAGACGTCTCAGCTGCACTGCTTTGAAGACTTTGTGTTATACATCCAGTAATGCTGTATGGATCTAGTTTAAAGGAAACTGCAACTTGCTTACATTCAACCCATGTGTCCAACAGGGTTAATTCCTAGAAAAATTTGTGTTGTTGTGTGCTGACAGCTTATTTTGACAGGTGTTAAATGCTTTGCATGCAGGCCCGCGGGTGTTTGGCAGCTTAAAACATTTGGTTATTACAAGTTTGCTCTCTCAAAATGGAATTTTCCATGCACAAGGAATATACCCTCCACTGTTAAAAGCTTTTTGTATTTTGTTATCACGGTAATTCTTAGGAACCCTTGCCATAGGCTTTAAGTTACTCAAAAGATACAGTGAACTGCATAAAATAATATATGGGTGAAATTGCACTACGATGACCAAGATTAGTTATTAGGATCCTGTACTACACTTACACTGTACACAGAATCTGACGAGATTGCCAAATGCAATAATGTGTAAGAACTAGATGGTACTGGCTTGATAAGCACTTCACATATTAACAATATTATTTTGATTTTTTTTTTTCCCCCCAGGCACAAAGATGTCATCGTCAGCCAAGGTAAATAAAAACATTTATTTTAAAATACTAGATGAAGTTGAAAATATTTGCTTTTTCTGAATAGTGTTTACTGTAGATAAATACATTGGGACATATACTTATGGAACAGGGGTATAGAGCTAAAATAGCACTAATAATTACTCCAAGAATTCATGTGGCCAAATGTTACTCAAGACCTGTATAAGGATCTTTGAAATCATGGAGAAATGCCTCATCAAATTAGATCTTTAGGAAGGACAGAAATTTTTGGTGGGTGGTGGGAAGATTCATTTTACTTTTGTGAAACAAAAATCCTTTTTTGATCATTTTCTCTGTGTGTATGTGCATAAATAGAGGTTATGAAAGCAAAAATCTAAAGTTTTGACCTATGTGCCAGTCTTCATCCAAGCAGGTGTGAGTGAGACTTTAGAAATAGTTTTAAGATATTTTATTTCTGTCCCATAACCAGCAAAAATGTCAACTCGTGAAAAAAACAGCCAAGGTAAGAATTAAGCTATGCCCTTTGGTCGCTTTCTAATTTAGCGCTATCACGAATCTTTTATTTGGCTTTTCACTTTCAAAGAGCATCAGTGCATGATGTCTGAAAAACTTTGAGCATTTAAATAAATATTTCAGCTTTCTTATTATGGAAATATATATGCATATACGCACATCACAGTCTGCGTGGGGATTATTTGGGGCTATTCTAAATTACTACATGCATAATGTCCTCAGAGAGGAAAGTGTGTTCAAATAAGATTCTAGAAGTCTTGCATTGTTGCCTAAGATATCAGAATACAAAGAACTGCCAACTAAAAGATTTGTTTTATCTCAGCTTTCTGTCTTGCCAATATTACAACATATACACACTGATTAGACAAGAACAGAGAATGAAGGTTTTAATATAGTCTCCTAAAATGAAAAATTAATCTCTTCTGAAGCGTATGTCTTTGCATCGATGAATCTTGCATTCTGTGGCTACCTGCTGCTGCTGCTGGCTTGTTCAGATAGGAAGAGGAGCCGTCTATCTGAATGTGGCGGGACGTGACAACAAAAGAAATCCACTTCTTGTGTCGCAAAACTACTCTGCTTTCATGTCCTGCAAACTGTACTGAAGCATGCAGTTTCAAAACTAAAGCATGTAACCCAAGTGCATGGTGTACACAACATGTATCTATGTACAGAGGTACTGTCTCATGCTTTTTTGCTACTAATTAACAAATCTGTAGTCTCCAAATTCTGCGCTGTAAGCAAGATTACATTATACACAATTTGATTACTTTTCATCTCCTCTGGATGTTCTTTCAAAAAGAAAAAAAACACTCAAATTGTTGGACGTTAATATATGAATATTGTAACAAAAGTAAAATCAACGTAAATCCAATTGCTGTATCTTCTAATTCATAGATCAATTACAGATTTAAAAATATCCTGAACTGATGCTTACCAAAAGCATCCTTCAAAGACAAGTGGGGTGAAAGAGGGTGCGTAAGCATCAGGAACAAAGAAGAACTATTTCTTTATGCTAGGTTGCTCAACACCAGCTGTGGAACAGTACGTATGTGCAGCAATGGTTACTGTAAAAAGAAAACTAATCAGTAGTGTCCAGACCAGCTGCAATGTAGCTTTGCAAGAATTAAATAAAACTGTTGTGTTAAAAATACCCTTTCTACCAAACACAACTTTTCACAAAAACAAGTTGCATCCAGCTAAAATACCTTCATTACTAATTCTTTCCTTACAATGTGCTTCTGCAATTCTACGTGTTCTGCCGGGAATGGGCCGTCCTTCAGTTCTCTCATTCTGGTAGCTATAACTTACGTGGCCTCGATGTGTATCCTGCTATCTGTTGTGTTACTCTGCAGGTGATGTGAGCTTTCACCAACTGATGACACGGGTACCTTCCATGTGTGTCATGCCCTAGTCTGTTCCAAGCCTAACTGGAATGAAAGAGAAATATGATGCAGTTGACAGTGGCCCCACGTGTATGGAAGATGGAGAGAAAGTCTTGTCATAGAAAATGCATTTACTAACACTTTAAACACATATAGTGGCAAAACATCATTCTGCCTTTAGCAGGGATGAAGTTGCGATTAGCGGGATTCAGCTTCCAAAGACTTTTTAGTTTTTTTAATGTGGGCCAATGAGCATAATTTTTGACAGCTTTTAGAGTGAGTGTGTGTGTGTAAGGCTGCGTTTGGTTTTGTGTTGTGTTCACTGCCACAGAAGTAACCATCTGGTGGTTACTGCAGTTGCAGAGGGTCCCCCCCATCCTTTGCAGTATAAGCTTAGCAGTGTTCAGCCAGTTCTGTGTAGTGCAATGTCCTGTTTGGGGCAAGTGACTTTAACCTGCTTTGTACTTGATAGTTGCAACGTAAATAAACCAATTTCCAGTTGGCACCTTGACCCAGCCGGTCAGAAAGTTGAAGAGTTGCACAGACAGTTAACGTGGTTTCTGGAGGTAAATCCCGTGCAGCTGGGCAGAGTTGTCTTGGGCAGGGTGGGATGAAGCCTTTGCTCATGCTGTTTGTGCAGGACCTTCCTGTGCTGCAACCCAAAGGCATGAAAAGTTATAGCTGCTTTAACACTCCTTTGTGGCTTGCCAGCCTTTGCCTCTAGAGGCGAGCAGTCTCTAGCACAGCGTTAATTAAGTCACAGCAGCTCCCCTGAGCTGCTCATTTCACCAGGCTGTATGTGAAACACTGCGTACGCCCCTGGCGCACACCTCCTGCGCTACCACGCGCGTCAGTGCGCTTCCTAGAAATTGTGTGAAGGAGACTCTGGGGCAGACTGTCGGTGTGCAAACTGTCAAGCTTCAAAGTGAAGCCTCTCTAAAAATACTTCAGTGTCCTCATATGCACATAAAATAAGTTTGGAAACAGTGAAATTGCAAGTTATCATAGCAGAAGGAGTTTGCAGGGGATAATAGGATGAAGATGATAATTCCGTTTAGCTTTGAACATCCTGGAATCATTTTTTCCTTTTTTTGATTCAGCCATTAAAGAAACTGCTTTGAAACATATCGCTATAGTACAGTATCACAACATGTAGAGAAGTATGTTTTTGCATGTTTAGTTCTTGGAATCTTACTTTTCGAGCAGCAGAAGTTACTGCAATATAATCTGTGTTGTGACCATCGGTGCACGTTCGTTGTGATTTCTGTTGATAGTATGTATTAGCTGTAAAAGTGAAAGACTTGAGGAGCAAGTGAGAATCTTAGATGAGCTTCAGTAGTGAAAGGCATTAGCTTCAGTGTCTGAATAGACTTTGGTATGGAGTCCCCCAGAGAGCATGCTACAGGTGTTGCAGGTAAACGTGAGCCAGACCTGGGCAATTCTCTCCTCCTGCCAGCAGCAGCATGGGGAGCCGCAGCTGCCTTGCGGGCAGTGCCATGAGTTTCCTCTGTTTAGCACCATGCCGAGGCCACGCGCGTTACCAGTGTTCCTCACGTACCTTCTGTCTCAGTACCATGTTTTGTTCCCTCGATGCCTTTATCCCTCCCACTTGGGATGAGTTGCGTGTACTCCACGCTAAGGTTAGTCCTGAGCTTTATGCATCTGGGGATATGCTGAAGCAGAGGTAATGCAGACAGGAACGCTTTGGTGAGGCCAATCCAATGAGGGAAGTATTATACACATTTCCATACGTTTGCTGAAAAGATTTTTGGGTTTAGATTTTTCAGCTTGTTTTTGAACATTTGTTTGTTTGTCCTTGTAAACCAGGACAAGCTTTTTACAATAAAATCCAGTACTAAGGAGGTATTAAAATTCTGTGAAAATCCAAAAAAGCTGCGGGTGAAAAGAACAGGTGCTCACTACAGCCTTAAAAGGACACTAGCTAAAGTTATTATTTTAAATTCTCTACCAGCAGGTATTTATAATTGCCTATAAAACCATCTTGCTTTTCACTTCAGCAGATATTTTTAAAGTATTAATCGTAAAGCATTCATATTTTCATATCCAGAAGTTAAAGACCTGGCTTATTTTAAGATGAAAGGTAATTTTTTTTTCACTGAGATTCCATGCTTGAATTTGGTTTTCAGTGATAGCAGCTCCTTATGTGAATCACTTGTTCACTTGTTATAAAGTAATAAGAGTCACTTAGACGTTTTTGGATGGCAATAAAAACCATATGTGAAAGAATTAATGAAAAACATTCACTGCATTCCTAAGTTTGTTTCTTTTTAGATTGTGCTTTATTAGTTTTCCAGTACTTTTTCTTCTGTTAGTTTTAACTGTTCTAGGCTTCACAGGACGGGGCAACCGCGAAGGCACACAACGGAAAAATTTACCCTGCAGACAGTGTGTCCTGTCCACTGAGAGTGCAAAACTTCAATAACTACCTCAGATCAGTTTTTTTTATCAGACACAGATTTTCTGTCAGATGTTTATTGAAGGTGCTCGACGTACCTGAGGGGCAAATGGAGACCCAGTCTGTCTCGTTATTATTGAGTCTGCTTGGTCTTATTCAGGCAGCAGTGCATGTTATTAAGAACCCATAGATACTGTCAGAGAACAGATTGGTATTTTGGGGAGTTTTTATCATTTTCTTGGTGAAGTCAGGATTTTATTATTTAAGCAGGAAGCATTCAGATACAGTCTTATTGAGCTGTTTGTGTCCAGTGCTCTTTTTGAGTCCCTTTTTTTTTTTATTCATAAAAGCTAGAGTTTTAATAATAAACATTGAATTAATTTAAATGCAAATGCTAACTGTGTTATTGACCTAGATTCTTATGTCACCTGGTACAATGCGAAAACAGGGGTTATACTATGATTAGTTATCAAGTTCATAACATTAATATCCAAAGAGATGATGTATGAAATCACACCTCGCAAAGCTATGAAATTCATTCAAACCGAGGCAATTCTCTGGTCTCATCTGCTTTTTCAACTGTTGGTTTGGCATTGCACCAGCGCATGCCTGCTTGTCAGGTTCAGCCAGCATGGACATATATGCTCAGGGTGAGAGATAGCAGACCCTGCAGCTTGCATTTATTAAATTCCGCTGTAAACTTAAAAGGTAATGGTGCGGTCATGGGTGGCCCTGAAATTTGGTTGTATTCATCTCCGTGATTGTTAGCACTGGGTTTAAATTAGAAACAGGCTTCTAAGCCTTTGTCCCTCAGTGTTAGTGGTCCTACATAGTTCTTGGACATGGGCCTGAAAGCAGAAAGCATGTGGGAAAGAAGCTATTTTGTAGTATTAAAAAGCATAACTTCACTGTCAAGCAACTAGAAGGTGAAGACAGATTAATAAATGTACTCTGGATGTGGGTAGTTTATTGTCCTATTATTAGAGAGTTCTGCTTGGCCAAGCTAGTTTGGAGTTCTTTGGGGTTTTTCATTTTGCTTGTAATTCACTTTAAGGGTAAGATTCAGATGCTAAAGACAAGCAGAACTGAGCTGAGGTTTTAATGCATCATCCATGTCACTCTTTCAACTAGATGTGGTAGGACCTATTGAAAAATAGTCACTAATAATTTGCAAGATAAGATTATTCTAATGATTCCTTAAGAATTAAACTTATGTAGAAAAAAGTGATAAATAATTTGTTATTTAGTCAACTATTATCTACTTGGTGTGAATGTGTGTGTATATTAGATAATCTACTGTATGCTCATTAGACTTCCCATTATGCATACACTTGCTAGCCGAAGAGCAGTTAATTACAGCACAGACTTGCGGGGCTACTTCAGGGTTTGTCTAAATAATGAGGAATAGCATGATATAAAATAAGTTTTTCTAATAATTTGTCCAGTTTTGTTGAAGAAATCGGTAATTGAGGATGAGGCTTCTCACATGCTTCTAGGAAACTACTGGTGTATTCCTTGACGATTTCATTTTGAGGCATGTTTTTTTGGAAAAACAGGAGGATTTTGTTTTTGTTATGTCACTGTCTTCAAATTTCTGAAGGATCTAAACAGTGGCTTTCATGTCTTCTGAATTGCTCTTCTCTGTAGATACTTCTGTAGTTAATCTACAAAGACTTCTTTGATCTTTTTTTCTCCTCAGTTCAGTTCCTATTATTTTTATTATTTTCCTCTGAAAACCTTCCATATTCCCCTAAGAATATGTTTCACAGAAAGTAATAAATTGCTTAAGTGTCATTGCATGAGTCTTTCTTTGCTGACTTCATGGAAGCACTAATTTCAGCCTTCAGATGGTATCGTACTGCATATCTTTGCTGTCTGTATCACCTACAGTGTTTTTAATTGGTCTTGCCTTCCAGCTTGCTTTCCCCGAATTGCTGGGGTTTTAAACTTTCTTCCAAGAGCAAATTAAAGGGCATTGTTTGAAGTTGAATTTTACGGTTTTATGCTGCTTTTTCTTTGGTTTATTTTCTTTTTCTTGTATAAGGCCTGATTAAAAGCTTATTTATGTTAATGGGAATCTCCTTTTGATACAAGGAGGCTTTGTAGAAAATTTTCAGTCACTGTCTACTGTTTGTCTACCATTTCCTATTTGCTTCTAGTTTTAGTCCTGGATTCTTAGTGTTGCGTGCTTTACCAACAGTTTTTTTGCATGCAAGGTAAGTTTGCTGGCTCATAGTGACTGCCAGTGACGAAGATGCACTTGTTTCCTTGCAGATCAGGCAGGCTTCTAGGGTTCCCTCTCAGTAGCAGCACCCTTGTTTTAACCAGCATACTTATTCCTCTCTTCTCTAGCAGGCTGTAAACTTTGAAAGAACCTGCAGTAGATCCTCTGGTTGCTAACATCTGCCTGCAGCCTGTTGGGACCTATTTGGCTTAGCGTTTACATTAATGAACTTAACACAAGGAAGTAGGAGCACTGATGACATGAAGCTGAAAGACCAAGCTGACACAGTGAAGCTGAGTTTTTAGTACAGTAAGATGTTCGTGAGGCCTGGAGTAGCCTAAGACAAAATTATGTTATTCGAAGTGCAAGATCACACATGCAAGGGTTGCTAGCACCGTTTTAGCTGTAAACATGTTGTCTACTAGAATTAAACGGTGAGGAAAAGGGCTCTAACATGGTAGGTAATCACACGAAGATTGAACCACTCGCTTTTTATGTAAACACAAATGCTATCCCAGGATGTATCAGAAGTAATTCTAATAGAGATACACAGCCCTGTGGAAAACGTGAGTGCATTAAAACCCTGGTAGGTTCTCTTCTGTAACGCTGCTTGCAGTTATAGCCACCCACAATCATAAAAGGTAAATTTTGTGGTGGCGTGGAGACAGACTGAAACCTTATCATGCAAAAAGAGAGTTAAATAGCTGGATGTTTTTATATGTGCAAAATGAAGGCTAGGAGGAGGAAGGACATGATTGCTGCTTTCATGCTCACCTGATCCACTTTCAGACCGCAGATGGGCAGACGCGTGCTGAGGTTAACAGCCATGTGGTCACACACACAAAAAGTAAACAACCTGGTCGTGCTTTATTGTCACCTGGAAGCTGAGAGGTTCCCAACTGTTAGCAGAAGGATGTTTTTGGATGGTAGTCTGAAATCAGCAGAGTGTATTTGTGTGTATCCCAGTGGCAGCCAAGTCTCTGTTCAAAGCAAGTGCGTGCGATACCCTGATCAGAGGAAAAAAAACAGTGATGCAGGCAGAGAGAGGGCACTGGGGGGGTATGTTGTGCATCCGTCAGGCTGGGCTAGGCTGGTCTCAGCTGTGGTGTTCCTCCAGGTCGTGACATGGGTTTGCAGACCCTAGTGGCTGTTTGGCGCTCAAATCCACCTTTAGGTGGGCCCTCGCCAAGTCGCAGGGCTCTGTCTTTGTGTCACTCTCCCCCAAGTGATGTTTTGCGTCCTTTCAGCTGACTGGGGCTACAGTGTAGTCAGATCAAGTGTTTCTGCATCTTTGGGGCTGAGTCAATAATTTCCCCAGATGTCTGGGGATCGCACAGAGAGCTGAGACCTGCACGGGCCCTTGCTTGTGTCCAGCGCACCCAGAGGGCTCCCATGTGGGGCTAATAAGCCTGAGCTGATCCTGGGAGCAAAGGTTGGGAGGTGCTGGTACTGTATCCCCTGGCACTTGTGCAAAGAGATTGTTTGAGGCTCCAGAGGTGCATTATTGTGGAGCCAAGCAGAGTCTGGCAAGGGCTGTGAATTTGAGCTCAAAGCTGCACAAAAGCAGCTACAGCTGTTCCCGGGTGAAGAGCTAGCCGCCTGAAGCCAGAGCACTGCATCCACGTGATGCTGCCTTTTCTAGCAGCCCTGGGCCTGAGGTATTCCTTTTTGTGTGGCGCGGATAATCCACAGCACCTGGGTGTGCTATCGACACAGCTTCCACTGTACTTTTAGGTTGGTTTGATCCATATTTGAAAGGATTTACAGGATGTCTGCAGTTTGCCGATTAATTAACTTACCTGAAAGGACCTTGGCACTTGCTATGCCCATCACCCCCCATCCCTCCCCAAATGCTTCTGCACAGTGGGTAGTGGGGTCTGAACATCTCTTTATATGGGTTAGAGAATTTTCATACCTACTCTTTTCAGACTGGTAGGTACTAGAATTGAGGAGGATTTTTTCGTTTGTTGGAGCTCCTCCCCCCCCATTCTTTAAAACTTCTGACTTTATCACCCCTGTACCCCCTTACCTACATATCTTACATGAGACGACAAAAGCTCTTCTCTTCAAAAAGATCAAGGGAGGAAAAAAAGTCTTGGCATACTGCTTTGTACCAGGAAATAGTGAGAATGCAGGAAAGAAATGGTCTAATACTCTTGAACATTCAGTTGAGCCAGTATGCTATGAAAGAGTTAAATCACTGCGGGTTTTTAACTTGCAAGTACTAGAGAATTTTGGCCTCAGGCAATTAGGTTGCTGTTTGAGAATGGTTTTGTTGATATGCTGCCATCCTCTCTAGTATTCAAAAGATTTTTTACATTAATATTATATCTGCCCTGCAGGTTATTCTGACGAAAGGAAATTTACAGTCTTAGACAAAAATCTTTCAGTGGGTTGTCTCTTTTTTAAATCCTTCCTCTTCTGTAGGGAGAGGCTTAATCAAGTTATACCTAGCCTGTGTCTCTCTAGCAAGTGTGTTAAATATGTATCTTCAAAGGTAATCTTGAATAAAATGCAGCTAGCTAATAAAAGCAAAAAAAAATGTTCTTTAATGGGGAAGTTCAGAGAGCTAATTTGGTATCTGAATGCCCTGCAGATAATCTTTTCCCTGAGCTTCAGAAGAGCCTCTTCTCTTCTGGCCAAAGACCTGACTGAATTCCTCTTGGACTCTTCATCTCTCTCATCTGCAGAGTCCGACAGGTGCAACTGCCTCCATCCGTATGAATTTCAGTTGCAGCTTGTCTCCACTGTTCTAAGCAGCAATGAGAAATTTGATCCTAAATTTGTGGTGTCATTTTGCACTGATCTTGTGGAACCAGAAGTGCCAAGCTCAGTGTTAAATCAAGAATTTGACTTGCACAAATGAATGGTCTTTTTGAAATACACTCGAGGCTACACTGTGCTTTTAATTTATAAGAGTGTTAGCACCAGATTTCAATAGAAAAAGTCATTATTAACATGTTACTCTTGGTTTTGGCCGGTGTTATTTTATCTCTGTAAAACACATAGTATAATAAACATTTTGATGGAAAAATGAGTTGTTACTACTTTGGAGTAATTATCTAAATACTTGTGTCAAACGAGTGACAACACCAATCTTCAGCTTTTCTCAGCAATGCAATTAAGCAATGCACATTTGGTAAAATAACTATTGTTTCTAATTTAGCTACTGGGAAGTGATTTTCTTTGTTCTTTGGTATTCGATCCGAGGCAAGTTTTTCTGCAGTTATGAGCCCAAACCATGACATTAGTGGATGGACTCACAGGGTTCTCATTCAAAGGAGCTGTATTTGTTCTTAGAAAGAAGTGGGACAATGTTTGTTCATCATCTCAGTATTTGATAGTGGACTTAAATGGCTCAACTTTCATTGTATTAATATTCGAAATAAGGAAAAACCTTTATTCATGTGTTATTTTTACATTGCTCAATTATTAGGATTTCTGTTCAGGAATTATTTTTTGAGGCTGTGGGGTTTTTTTTTGCACTAGCTTTGGACTAGTATTTGGACTGTCATAGGAAAATTCCCTTCTCTTGCCTCCAGCGCAGAGTAAACCTACCATCAGGGTCAGAAGCAACAAAAAAATGCAAGTAAAATGAATTCTTGATCTCGGAAGGTTGACTTGAGCACATTAAAAGTGAAAAAAGGAGTCACACTAATCGTATCTTTTAAATCTGGGAACTTGGTAAATGTGATAAAATGTTACCTGGTTCATCAAACAAACAAACAAAAAGTTAAAATTGTTAAGCATCAA
This sequence comes from Pluvialis apricaria, assembly GCA_017639485.1. Lineage (NCBI taxonomy): Eukaryota > Metazoa > Chordata > Aves > Charadriiformes > Charadriidae > Pluvialis > Pluvialis apricaria. Next base: position 28,549,825 of record CM030009.1, read on the forward strand.
GAATCATAGAGTACCAGGTTGGAAGGGACCTCAAGCATCATCTGGCTCAACCTTTCCTGCCAAAAGCACAGTCTAGACAAGATGGCCCAGCATCATGTCCAGCTGAGTCTTAAATGTGTCCAATGGCTGCTTGTTCTCAGCGTGAAAAATTTTCCTCATGTCCAATCAGAATCTCCCCAGGAATAACTTTGTACCCGTTTACCTCTCATCTTTTCGATGTGACCCCTTGTAAAAAAGGAAATCTCCATCTTCTTTGTATCTACCCTTTAAATACTAGAATGTGGTGATAAAGGTCTCCTCTAAGCCTTCTTTTCTCAAAGCTGACCAAAGGCAATTCTGTCAGCCTTTCCTCACATGGCAGCCTTCCCAGTCCTTTGATCATCTTTCTGGCCCTTCTTTGGACCCTCTCCAGGCTGTCCACATCTTTTTTGTATAGCAGGGACCAAAACTGAACACAGTATTCCAGGTGTGGCCTGACAAGCGCCGAGTAGAGTGCGACAATGACTTCTTTATCTCTGCTGGTGATGCCCTTGTTGATGTAACCCAGCATCCTGTTGGCTTTCTTTGTCACTGCAACACCCTGCTCATATTGAACTTGTCTACCAGGACCCCCAGGTCCCTTTCCACAGAGCTGCACCCCAGCCAGGTAGATCCCAGCCTGTGCTGCACTCCTGGATTATGTTTTCCCAAGTTCAAGACCTTACACTTCTCCTTGTTGAACTTCATAAGGTTCTTGTTAGCCCGGTCTTCCTGCAGGGTGCCTCTCCCTTCCAAAGTGTCCACTACCCCACTCAGTTTGGTATCGTTGGCAAACTTCATCAGGGTACACTTGATGCCATCATCCAGATTACTTATGAAAATATTAAACAGCGTTGGGCCCAATATCGATCCACTTGTGACAGGTTGCCAGTTTGAAAAAGAGCTATTTACCACCACCCTCTGGGTGTGGCCTGTCAGCCAGTTCCCCACCCACCGCACAGATGTCTAGACTGTAACACATCAGTTTCTCTAGGAAGAGGCTGTGGGGAACCATGTTGAAAGCCTTGGAGAAATCCAGGTAGACAATGTCCACCACTTACCCCCATCACCCGAGCAGGTTACTTTGTCATAGAAGGTGATCAGGTTTGTCAAGCATGATATCCTGCACACGGCGGAAAGAAGAGCCCCTGGCAGGGATACAGGCTGGGGACAGAGCTGCCTGCAGCTCTGCAGGGAAGGCCCTCAGACAGTCAGGTGCCAAGAGAGGTTGTGGCCATCACCATCCTCAGAGGTTTTCAAGACTGGGACTAGGGCACAACATGGAGCAACCTAGTCTGACCTCATGGCTGAGCCTGCTTTGAGCCAGAAGTTGGACTTAAAAGACTTCCTGAGGTCCCCTTCAACCTGAAATTCCTTATCCTGTGATTCTATGACTACTTTTCTACTCAATTTCGGTTTTTAATTGAGTTAGAAATGTGCCTTTGTAATTTAATTTGCATGTCTAAAATGTTACACGCTCAGTCTGTTCTATCACAAATTCAACGAATGCTTACTGCGTGTGTGCATGTGTTTTAGTGTTCTGTTTTAAAAATAAAATAAAATCTGGGCCTTTACCAAGCTCGCATTTCAAAAATAATTGTTACATCACAAGTGTTAGTTGCATCTCTGTGCTTATTACTGGTTTCTTTTGTGCTTATTTCTTGTGTAAACTTGCCACGTGATTAATACGCTTTTTTGTTTCAACAGAGGGAGAATATATCAAGATGTTCATGCGAGGACGACCAATCACAATGTTCATTCCTTCTGATGTAGAAAACTATGATGATATTAGGACAGAGCTGCCTCCTGAAAAGCTAAAACTGGAGTGGGTGTATCCTTGATATCAGTAACTACTTGCTGTTCCCTTTTGGTCTTGTCGTCTTTTTTTTTTTTTCCTTTATAATCCGGTCTTGCGTCTTCTCTGTTCAGAGATAAAAATTACTTAAAAGTGGGGGGAAAAAAGTGGAATTTAATATAAAAATTGAAACAGTTGGAAGCTATTGTATAGTGTGACTTTAAGCTGCAAAATATGTAGGCCCAGAAAAGCTGTACTTATTCTTTGTTTTGCTGTTGTAACTAATTGAAATTTATTGTTAGTGTGAAATTAAGTGTCTTCAGAGAGTTCCTGGGTTTGAAAAATCTCCCACTCCCCCCCAACTATATTAATGTAAGCTTTGTGTTCAGAAACAGCGTTAGTTTTCAATCTCTGTTCATTTCTAAGAGGTTTTAGAGCTATGGAAAATCTTGAATAAGTTCCAAAATTTCTTGTTGTCCTTGCCTACGGAGCAAGGATTGCAGAAGCAGTCGTCTGCAAGGTTCTTTGCAGTACTTCTGTGTTTCAGCTCTGAAGTGAAGGTGTCCACTTCTTGGAGAATAGTATGCATTAAATACATTTATCATGTAAAGGATGGAGTTAGTTCATGTGTGGCTGACAACAATTCTCCAGGCTTAGTATATCAGACATTAAGTTCATTGTGAGAGCCATGCTTCTGCACACATTTGGGTCTTCTAGTCAATCCGCACCACCCCCCCACCCCCCCCAATCTCTGCAGATTCTTCCAGTAAGATATGACTGCATAAGTAAGTTTCTTAGTACTTCAGTAAAATAACATGTCTAGGCAGCACTCGGGTTGGTGTAATAATCTCAAGTTTGATCCTTCTGATGTTACTGAAAGCAGGAAGATTTTTAGGAATGTTGATGACACACTGTCATATGTCAGGATATGTACAGGCAGAGGCTGCCCAAACCTCCTTCAGCGTATCTGTTAGTGACTAAGGCATACATGTATTTTTAGCCAGCCCTTGTTACTCCCTTTAGGAAAGAAGATTTTTCTATTATTTTTCCAGCCTTTATTAACTAATAGATGTTTGAAACACATAATGTTGGGTAGTTGGTTATGAAGAGTGGCTGTGGAGCTAAAGTTCTCTGAACTTTTCAGTGAGACTGGAAGCTTAGACCATAAAGGAGGAAAGTTTTAGATTAAAGGTCTGACTGGAAGGAAGACGGAGCTCTTATTCATGCTTTGCAAAGCTGTGGTGCCCAGCTTTCCTGCTGTCACAGCCCTTGGGTGCTGATGCTGGCACTCATATGACTGGAGTGAATTGGGTCAGTCACTGATCTGGCTGAAATGTAATCTTTTTCTGTGGAATTAACTTTCAGCTGGATCAATGCATTAATTTGATTTGCCCCACAAACATGCAAGGGCTACAACTGGCATGCTGGAGGAAGATCAGATCTACTTTTTCGGCAGCAATGATGAGTTTGGACTGATGAAAACTGATCATTAAATCACACCCTCAGTTAAGTAGGTGCAAATCCCAGTGTGGACACACTTATTTAATGTCCAAGGACCTTAAGTTCAGGTTAAACCAGTTTCCTGCTGAGGGCTAATTAAAATGAAATAAATCTAGTCTAAACAGGCTGTCCATATGTTTTTGGAACCTGTTTAAGGAAATGTCATCCTAAATTAGACCAGTATGTTTATGAGTGTAGGGTATCTTTTGGATATAATGGTGAAGAAAACAATGAGGAAAAGGCAGTAAAATTTATGAAGGCTTGATATTGGTCTCTGTGAAGTTGCACAAAATTGCTCTTCAGTTTTGGAGACAGGAAGATAAAGCAGCAGATGATCTTGTACTTCATGCACAGGTTTAGCAAGGGCAAGAAATCTGCAAGCCAGCCATAATTTCCAAATATGATGGCAAACTGTAGCCTGTACACCTTATTAAAAAGGCAGGGGGACAGCAATTCACAGAATATTTTAGTAATGTCAGTGTTTTGCAACTGAAAGGTCAACTGAGTGTTGAACTGTTCAATCTATATAAGTTTTGTTTTGAACGCCTTTAATTCTCCTGCCTTCTGGATGATTGTTTTTAATTGGGTTTTCCTTTGATATTACTGTTTTGGAAGATGCTAATCAACTATGAACAACTTCAAGGCAAAACTAGAAGGATTACTGGGGTGGGTTTTTGTTCATTTTTGTTTTGGTTGGTTGGTTTGGGAGGAGGGTGTTCTTTTTAGATGAACTGTCCTGCAAGTGTAGTCAACTACTGATACCCAGTGCTGTAGATTCAACAGAACACACTTAGCCTTTGTCTGTCCTGCAGATTGCTGTCAGTTGAAGAAACACCTAAGCTGTTTGGCAAGATAAAGTAGCTCGTGGGGAAGTCTGAGCTCTTGACTGTGTCTGGTTCCTGAGTAATTTCATTTAAATTTAACAGTTTTGTTCGGGTATCCCTGCTTTTTAGTGCAATCTTTCCTACTGCACTTTAGAACTGATTAAAAGATATCTGTCATTCCTAGTAATAGTGAAATGGGCCTTTTTAGTAGCTACAGAGGTCATTGCCAGTGCTGCTGTTGACAGGCAGTGACTTTATAGGCTCTTTCTCCCAGTGTATAGTAGTTTGGTTTCTGGAGGGTATTTCTGACTCTGTTTTATAAGCACTGGTGCTCTTCACAGTATCACAGTATCGTCAGGGTTGGAAGGGACCTCTGGAGATCATCTAAGTCCAACCCCCCTGCCACAGCAGGGACACCTACAGCAGGTTGCACAGGACGGCGTCCAATCGGGTTTTGAATGTCTCCAGTGTGGGAGACTCCACAACCTCTCTGGGCAGCCTGTGCCAGTGCTCTGCCACCCTCAGAGTAAAGAAGTTCCTCCTCATGTTAAGATGGAACTTCCTGTGCTCCAGTTTGTGCCTGTTACCTCTAGTTCTATCCTGGCACTGTTGTATTGTATCCAGTTCTGGGATCCCCGGTTTAAGAAGGACAGGGAACTGCTGGAGAGGGTCCAGCAAAGAGCTACTAAGATGATTAGGGGACTGGAGCATCTTTCTTATGAGGAAAGGCTCAGGGACTTGGGGCTTTTTAGTCTAGAAAAAAAGAAGACTCAGGGGGGATCTTATCAATACTTATAAATACTTAAAGGGAGGGTGCCAGGTGGATGGGAACAGTCTTTTTTTCATCATCAATGCACTGGAGGAACCTACTGGACTGCGCATTCCTAGCTGTGTAGCCTTCCCAACAGATATCAGGGAAGTTGAAGTCCCCCATGAGAACCAAGGCCTGTGACTGTGAGGCGATTCTCACCTGTCTGTAGAAGGCCTCATCAACTTCCCCATCCTGATCAGGTGGCCTGTAATAAACACCCACAACGGTGTCTCTCATGTTACCCTGCCCCTTAATCCTTACCCACAAGCTCTCAACTTGCTCATCATCAGCCCCCAGGGAGAGCTCAATACATTCCAGTTGCTCTCTCACATAAAGAGCGACTCCCCCACCTCGCCTCACTGGCCCATCTCTCCTAAAGAGAACATGGCCCTCCATGACAGCGTTCCAATCATGTGAGCTATCCCACCATGTCTCAGTAACTGCGAGGAGATCATGGCCCTGTGACCGCACGCAGATCTCTAACACCTCTTGCTTGTTCCCCATGCTGCGTGCATTGGTGTATATATATTGTATATATAGTGTTCTTTCTAAGAATAATTGACGCCAGCGGTGAATATACTGTTGAATTCTGGTGTACAGTGGGTAACATTTCGTGAGAGCGATGGCTATTAGCTAATTAAAAAAAAAAAAAAACAAAAAAACACCCAAAATGCGAAGCTTTTCAGCATATCAAATTTTGTGACAAAACGGTCCTTGTAATTGGTGAGAAACATTCACAATATGAAGACAACTATCTCTGAATTTTCCAGGTTGAAACAGTAGTCTCATTGAAAGATTAACATTGAAATGTAGTGGAAATTCGGCATCAAAGTTGTGGCACCCCTTTTTCTGTTGAGGGAGACAGTCAATTATTGTATTAATGTATCTGCTACTTTGTTCTGAGTGTGTGGAAAAGGAAAGAACCGCTGTGGAGCAACAACCCCTCTTGTTCTCTCTCAAGATAATTTGGAATTGAGAATGAAGAAAAAAGAAATTTCTCCCACAGAACAGGTTGTTCCTTTACATGCTCCTAAAAAACACACTCCTAGAAAATGCAGCCGCTTTTTGGTACTTTATTATGTAGGAGGGGTAAAGGAAAGGAATGGAGTGAGAAAATGTAACTGTTTTTGCAGCCTCGTGAATGCCAAAGCTCAATGGTGGGCGCCAAAAATACTTAGCCTTAGCTTTGCATGGTACACTTCTGCTGTGGAAAGGCATGTTTGTGTAAATCATTAATACTTTTCTAGGATGAATGTTCAAAGATGTCAACCTTAATAAATCCTTATCAATACACTCCCTATTATATGCAGCAGATTAACAAGACCTGTCTTTCTCCTCTGAGAAGGTATTTAGAATAGTGTTCTTCATGCTTCAGGGTAGAAAAAATATTTTCATTGGTTTGTAGCCCACCGTTTTTGAAAGTTCAGTGGTCTGGTTTGTTTTCTTTTGATCTGTTTTTTTTATAAAGGGCCATTCTGGAGTTTCTTTTTGTTCCATCAGTGTTTAAAGAAAAAGAAAGTGGAAAATTTAATGGGAAAATAAATAGTGATGAAGGAGAAACAGAGGCATCCTTTTTTCTGCCCTCAGCGTTGTGTTGTATCAGCATTTCCCTCAATATCATTTGCTAAGCAAGCCAGTGAATAATCTGTGCTTCAGAGGAGCCATTGTGTTCTTCTGAAATAAACGGAAGACAGCAAGATACAAATCTGTTTTGGTTTCCATACTCTTTAAAGATTTGATTGACAACTGAATGCGGTGTCCCTCTTTGAACCATTTTTTTTCAGTTACAGCATGTGTTTAATTTTGCAAGTGTTCCTGTGGTATAGCAGTCCTGTGGTTTGATGGGACTACAAAAGAGAAAAGGTAGTGTGGTGGAAGGATTTCGGGGGGGGGGGGGGGGGGGGGGGGGGGGGGGGGGGGGGGGGGGGGGGGGGGGGGGGGGGTAGGTGGCATTGGGAAGCGTGTGGTGGTATTTTTGGTAGAAAGGTCGCCCTTTTCCAAGAAGAATAGAGGCCAGGCTGTCAGCTTAGGAGATGTCAGTTTACATACTCCCAAACTTGGACTACAGGACCTGCTTTCATTTAGAGAAGGGGCCAGCTTCATGCACCCACCTTTCTCCTTGTGGGTCTTTGGCTTCCTTTTGTCTTCCTGATTAACCAGGACCTAAGGCTGGAATCCTTCAGCTAAAGTAGCTTAATGTATTTGCCATATTTTCCTTGCTGTTGCAGGTGTATTAGTTGGCACTGAAGTCGGGACCTCTCTGAAGTACAGGACGTAATGGGAAAGTTACATTTTTTTGAGGCTACAGAGCTCCAGTTAAAGTCTGAGTTATGATGTTAATTGTACCTAGTGACCCTGGGAACTGAAATACAGGCGACAGCCACATTAATAGCCTAGGTGAAGAAAATTGCACCTGTTTCAAAGAAATCGCGAGTTGTAACAACGTTTGATCAGTGCTGACCAAGGCTGGTTCACAGTGTGTAAAACTTCTGAATGTCATTAAGAGTCATGCAGCTTTCCTACAAAAATCATTCTTTTTATATATTTTGGGTAGATGGTGGGTAGAATATTTTTCACTGTGTCAGTTCCTTTTGAGTTTTGTTTGTTCTAAAAATACTCTAAAACATGCTAAAGAAATATTTCCTGAACTTGGCAGCTGCTGTGCAGAAGCTTGCCTTTTTCTGAAGGGCATTAGGAATTTTCACACGCTTGTTTTAAAAGGCCAAATGGAGGTAATACTCTGGTGCCCGGGGTGCAGATGCACAGCTCTGTTGCTGTAAAAAATGTTAAGCCAGTACAGTGAGTCCTGCTGTTACCTAATGAAACATCACATGGAGGATTTTTATAAGATGACAACACTGTACTTCTTTTACTTCAGTGTGCATTGTACATGTTCTTTTTAAAATCAATGAACATCACTTTTTAAGGGATTTTGTATCCTGAAGTCCTGTTGTGTGGGGTTTGGTTTGGTTTGTTTTTTTTAAACTGCATTACTGAAATTGTGCTATAGTTCCACAGGAGAAACATAAAGGGCATTTGCTGATTTGAGAGCTCCCCAGGAATCCTTTGGAGGGCGGGGAGGGAAGTTGGTATTTTTTTTTTCTGTTATACAGTGATTATGAAAACCTTGACTTTAAAAAAAAAAAATGTATAGATATGGGTATCGTGGAAGAGACTGTCGAGCCAATGTTTACCTCCTTCCTACCGGAGAAATTGTATATTTCATAGCATCAGTGGTGGTACTATTTAACTATGAGGAGAGAACTCAGAGACACTACTTGGGTCATACAGACTGCGTTAAATGGTTAGTATATAACATTTGCATGTGAGTATGTGTGTAATAATGCAGAAATGTATTTTTTTATTCTTTCCTACTGTATGTATGAGCTCATTAATTGTAGCTATTTTCAGTTTCATCAGTCCCAGTAGATTTCACTATAGTAAACACTGTGCAAATGAGTGGTGCTAGAGCAGTCCATGCTAGCTTAGGATTCCTGGCTTAAACGTAACACAACAGGTTATGTAGGCAATCTAAGAGTGCAGGATTAGAGAAAGGATCTTTGTGTATATTACTCTAAACAGATGTCCCAGAAATTAAAAATTGTTGTCAGCCTCATTCTAAATCAGTGATTTACAGGCTGTATGGCAAAGGTGTAGTCTTAAAGGAGAATTAGAAAACCAAACGGAAAACTAAGCAATAATTTTCTCATTTTTTAATAGAGGCACCATCCAAGTATTAAGACTGTCTGGGAAATCAGAAGGATGTTTGCAAAACAAAACAGAGAAGCAGGGAAATAGAAGCCAACATCATTGTGGGTGCAAAGGCAGTTGCTGACTTTATAATGTTACTCTGAAGAGTAGTGCACACAATGTAATGGTGAACATAAGCTCCCTACTGTACCTGAATGGGGAAGGGTTGCCATCTAAACCTCTCTTCTCCTGTCTGTGCTCTATTAACTGTAATTGCTTCCTGTGGGAGGAATGCTGTCAGGTTTGTGTTCTTCAGTTTCATTCAAAAAACTTGACTGAACTGTCCATGTTTTTGGTGTCCATCACTCTGACCTCTTCAGACCCCCTGGCTGCTTTCCCTTTCCTGTTTCGATGGCTTTCGTCAACTTTGTAATTTTACAGAGAAGGCAAATGAGAAGGTCGGTCAAAAAATCATGAGCAAGAGGAAGTGTACTCTGTTTTTTCGCATCAGCTCCAAAGCAAAATGTGATAAGCAAAAGCAGACTTTTGCTTACACTAGTAGTGCACCATACCGGAGAATTTCATTAGTACAATTACATCAGTAACTCCTTCCAAGTGGCAGTAATCCCTGACTCTTGGGTGCACCAGCCCTCAGCCAACTTTTCAGCTGTTTTTTTCCTCAGTTTCATGCTATCTATAGGCTTGGGCATAAAATATGCTGTAGTGTTTCTAAATATGGCACATAACTACATGTAGGAAGTTCATCATGAGACAATGTATATTTTGTTACAGTGGACTCCCGATACAGTACAAACCTTAGATTTGTCAGAGCACATGTGGAAGTGGTTCTTCTGGCACTCCTGGTTTTGCGCCAGCAGCCACGGCAAGAGCCTGATCAACCCGTCAGTACAGCGTGTAATGAAGTAGTCTGATGAAAAACATTCAAGCTGTTTCATTAAAAGTGGGATCTAGAATCATAAGTGTCTTCATGGGCTTCTGTTGAGAAAGAAAAAACAAATACAAAAAACCTCTCAGTTTTGAAGACCTATGACAGCAAAAGCAAGTCATATTTCTGTCTGTCTTAGTCTTGCAGTTCATCCAGACAAAATCAGAATTGCAACAGGACAGTTAGCTGGAGTGGATAAAGATGGAAGGGTAAGTAATAGAGCTGTTGAGCAGTAGTATCTTGCTTTGAAAATCAGGAAAAAGTGTTTTGTTTGTTTTAATCTTGTCATCACCTTCTGTTTGCAGTTTATTTTATGCACTGTATTTACTGAGATATTTTGCTGTTTCTAAGGTAACAGCCTATATCTCTAGCAAAAGGCAGTAACGACTAAGCACTCAGCCATACCTCAAAAAGAGCAGAAGCTCATAAAGTCCTTTATCTGTGACATAGGAAACTCAATTGTAATTCTGCAAGCAAATGTGAAGCTTGTAATTAATTTATAAGGCCACATCATTTTTGTCATGTTTCTGTTAATAAGTAGTCTCCCAGAGGAGAAGTAGTCTCCAGTTCTGTGGATCAGTGTGCTCTTAAGGCTTTTTGGGAGAGGAAACCAACTTTGAGAATTCAAAGGAAGGTGTGTCAAGCTTTCCTACAAACTTGCTCATTTGAGAGCAAGTGCGTTTAAATGCTCTTGTCCCTGGCTATTGGCGAACCCTGTCAGAATTTGAATAATTGGATTATTGGGGGGGGGGAAGACAGATACTATGAGGTGTAGAAGCACATTAAATAACCCTTATTCAGATATTCAATTTAATTTCTTAGATTTTGTAAGAAATTGATGTGGGTTTTTTGTATAGATACTGTTATGATTTCCACTGAACATTCGTTGCATCTCGTGTTAGAGCTGGTTGGTTTGTTTTTTCTATCAGTGGGATGACTTACTGTCACTTTCTATGGTGAATGCTGTCCTTAAGCCAACTTAATTCCTGCTTTTTTTGTGATTGTTTCACATTTAGTGAAGCTAAGCTGGTTTGGGATGGTACTTGGATGAAATATAACCTTGGAGATTTTCACTGAGTGGTTGGTGATGGTTAGGGGACTCTGCACCAGGGTTTATTTTTTTATTTATTTTATTTTTTTTCCTAATTCATGTATAAAAAAAACAGGGTTTGATCATTATTTTCAGTTGTTGCATAAGATTGCTAGGTCTGGGGTCTGAAATGCAAGATGACTCTTCCATTATTTTTTCAATGACTTAAATTGGGCAAAGATTTATTTTCACAACTATGAAGTGCCACCATACTTAATTTCTTGCCTCGATGGCACTGCTGCCGTGTTTGTAGCCCAGACATAGGGAGCAAGACTGTCTTGACTCTCACCTTTTGAGCTTCAAGATACTATCCAGTGGCATCGTTAGCACAGGTCATCCTGCATCTCGGTCTGCAGTTTGCAATTCGGGTAGCATCTGCTTAACAAAACTTGATGCCTGCATATGATGCTTTCACGGTTGATGACGCTGTTTGTCCCACTGCTTTTTCACGCAGCCTCTGCAGCCCCATGTTAGAGTATGGGACTCGGTGAGCCTGGTGACACTCCAGGTTATCGGCCTCGGGACTTTTGAACGTGGAGTGGGGTGTTTGGATTTTTCAAAAGCGGTAAGATGGGTGCGATTCCTTGGTGTGATAATTTATCCAATCCTATATAAACAGGAAGGAAATCTGGAGATATTTGTATGTGCTTGTCTAACTGATCCATTTTGATATTAAAAGTGTGTCAGTAAAGTTTATGTATACTTTATAAAACCAGCTGATGGTGAGCTAGCTGGAAAAACAGGAAATGGCACATGTAAAATAGCGGTGACAAACTAGCATAGTGAATAAATAGCAGGCAAGAAAAACCTTAACTAGAAATTGAAGTCTGTGCCGGATTTGGTGGTTTGGTTTTGTTTGTGAGGGGCTTGGTTTTTTGTTTGGATGTTAAAAACAAGTTTGCTAGTGAGGTTTGTGAAGACAAATTTTAGTGAGTTCTGATAGAAAGGGTAACTTTTCTGCTTGCACAGTGGGAGTAGGTTTTTATCCACCGACAGGAAATTAAAAAAACCCAAACGTTATCTTGTGCTGTTTTTTCCCAAGGAGTAATTTGTTCAATTTGTGCCTCTACTTTTACATAAAAAAAAAAAAAGAAGTCTCTTTATTGGGCCCACAGAATTTATCAGAAAAATTGGTAACAAATGGGGATGTGCTATTTGGCATTGATAAAGTTCTCATTTCAAAACTGGCAATAAGTTTATTTTTTGTAAAATGTGTGTATACTTTAATCTTTGAGTAGCCTTTGTATTTTTGCCAAAGCACTGAGACATATCAGACCTGAACACCCAGGCTGTGATTCTTGCATGCCAGCAAGAAAAATTAATACGCATGAAAAATAAAAAACGCAGAAAAAGAATGTCTGCTGTATTTTGCTAATAGAGGAAGAGATGCACAGGACACCTGAGGTGGGAAGGGAGATCTGGAGATGCCTCATCCAGCGTCCTGCTCACAGCGGGCTCAGCCAGAGCAGGCTGCTCAGGGCTGCGGCCAGCTGGGTTCTGGGTATCTCCAAGGATGAGACTTCACAGTCTCGCTGGGCGACCTGTTAAAAAGAAATGCTTACGCTCTCTTGCTGCAGTGTCAGTTAACATTGAAATGTTGCTAGGTTAGTTATATCTAGGTTTTTTCTTTCAGTAAATGCTTTTTTTTTTTTTTCCAAATAGGGTATAGCATAAATCAAATTGAATCATGTGACAGGAGTACTACCATTCCTGTCACAAACCAATACAACTTTTAAACTCAGATACTTTTTTTTTTTTCACAAGGTGAATAAATACATGTTCCATCATTGTAAAAACAAAACAAACCAACCAACCACTAAGGAATTTTTGAAGACTAGATTTTAGTTTTATTAGTTCTGTATTGCAGCTGAAACTGATTTTGATGCCTCATTACAGTCTCATGTGATTCCTTACTAGACTGAAACAGTGAATGTGCAGTGTCTAGAACTGTTTTTACCACATAATTTCATTAACCCACGCGAGAGCTGTGTATGTCACCAATGCTGTCTTCAGGGCTCCTTTCCACTTAATAATTGACATGTATATTTGCATATTATTGCTCATAATAGTATTTGGGAATAAAAATTTCAGCCACCTCTATTTTCATAATTTGTTAGAGAATGCGGTTGAACTGCAAGAATCAACTTTAAAATAAATAAGGCCTCCTCCAAATCTTTCTACACATGTCCTTGAAACAACTGGTTTGTGCAAGTATGTGTTGCTGTGAATAAGTATGTTTTTGTTCTAAGATTTTGTGTCTGCTCTTTTAATTCCGCATAGCCATATTGACCATTTTGTTGTAAAATTGTTCAGAATAAGCTGTTTCAGTTAATTAATACCATAGATGCTAGTCTTTCTGCTCTGAAAGCATCATTTTACTCGGAAAGTGTTACCTTTGCTGCAGTTTTACCAACTACACGATGAAACTGTGGGTACTTAATGCTCCATGAGGAAAAAAGGAGATGTGCTTACAAAATTTGATAGTGTAAAGTTGTGTATATGTGATGGTGACATTTAAGAAAAAAACACAAGTGGAGCTGTGTGTCTGTCCTCTGAAACTTGAGGAAAACCAAAATATTTTTAGAATAGTAAAAGGGAGAAACCTCTCTGCTACTAGCCTGATACTTCAAACAATAAAGCAAAACCAGACAACAACAACAAAAACAAACTAAAAGGGAAATATTTTTGTAAGATACTTTTAAAGCTTTCCTAGAATATTATTTGAACCATGGTCATTTTTGTGAGATTATGCAAAAATCTATGCCTTTAAGAGTAAAGGAAAATACCAGATACACCAAGCCTAGAATTCCTTTAAAAGGACTCGCTTAATTTATATTTGTACATTTGTGGTTTTTTTTTTTTTTTTAATGTTACTGCCCTGCTCTTTTTCTAAATGAGGTATGATAGTATTTTGTCAGCACTTTTTTCTTTTTCCTTTAGGATTCTGGTACTCATTTGTGTGTAATTGATGACTCTAATGAGCATATGCTCACCGTGTGGGATTGGCAGAGGAAATCAAAAATAGCAGAAATAAAGGTAATCGTTGCACAAATTAATATTCTAAAATACAAGTGGGTTTAATCCCATAAATACAACAGTTTGTGAGACACGCGTTTGATCTTACTTGGAAACTACAACTGTGTAATGCTGGCTTGTGTAAAGGCACAAAAGAAATGTATTCTTAACTTGTATATTGGAAGGGGTTTGAATATTGGAGCACTTGTAATTACATTTTACTCATCCCTAAGGGCCAATCCAGATAAAGCAATTCTCTAATATTTTCCTAATTTTAAAAAATAAACCCTGGGAATGTTAAGAAACGGAAGTGATGATTCAGTCTGTAGTTGTTTGTTTTTTTTTTTTTTTAAAAAAAACAACTTTTAGACATTCCTTATTCTCATTTTTGTCTGAATTGAGTTCCAGACATTGATTCTCAGTACATGTGTCTCTTCTCATTTGAATTCCATTAGTACTTTCATAGATTGCAATCTTGTTTGCTTTCCTGTTTCTTTCATAACCTTCTAAATTTCTGATCGATGAGAAGCGTACAGGGGTATTAACGCTCAAAGTTCGTGTAAAGTTGATTCCACTGGAAACACCCAATCCAACAATACCTTGCTGTTGAAGTCCATATTTTGAGACATCTTGCTTTGCATTATACGATACCAAGCAAGGAGGTATTACATGGATGTGGAACAGAGTATTTTTAATCCTTTTTAATCATGAGTCAGCAAGTGGAATACTCTACAAGCATATATGCCTATATGATTACGAACTTGCAATTTCAGATTAAAAAAATCAGGTTGGTTTGACCCATTTTCTTTAAATTACGTTGACCAATACAAATTATATTCTGTTCTGTATGTTTTAATGTAATTCTATGTCAGTGTTTTCATTTCTTTGCTGATACTAATTGTGAAGCTATTTGGCATATGCCCATTTTATTTGACACTATACTTTTTGCTGTTTTTACTCTTCAGGGAGTTCCTTGGTGTTTCAGAATTGGCTAAAAACAATTTGGCAGGGGCAGCTTGACCTTCAGTATTTACTCATGTTTAGGCCTTGATCTGGCGGTATCTTAAGCACCTTCTGTGCTAGTGGGATTTGGTGTGAGCAGAGTTTCATCCCTTGAGCTAGGGTGCAGAACAGAAGCCTTTTCTCAGCTGAACTCAATTAAATTTTTCAGTCCTCAGTTTCCATACGATTTGTGGATATAGCAGATCCACCCATGTGGAGGAAACTGTATGAGAAGCATAATCCAATAAATATGGCCATCAATAAAAAAGGAAACTTAAGAAGGTTGTTTTCCTAAAGTGAGCCAAAAATGGTGGAGTGGGAAAGGGTACTCCCAGAGGTGCTGATTCAGCAGCACTTGTAAGTATACTCCTTTAGAGCGTGGGCTTGAATCCCACAGAAGTAAATGGATTGATGCATTGATGTTTTTTTAGAGTCCTTGCTTCCAGGAGATTGTCTTTAAAGTCAGTTTGTTTGAATGTACATTAGAAGTTAGATAAATGACCAGTCAGGGTTTTTTTTTTGTTTGTAAAACAGGATGAAATACTTGGTGAGGTGTTAGTAATTCAGTAACAGTATATGCAGCCAGTAAAAATACAACGGTGGGACGCTATGTTTCAGAGTTTTGAGTTATGCAGGCTTCTTTTTTTCTTCTTTGTGAGGAGGAAAGGAGAGGAAGAAAGAACGCAAAGGAATTTTTGTAGAATTTCAGAAGGAGAATGATGGATCTAATCCTACTGTGATACTGTTGTCTCAGTTGCCTCTGTCACAGCTTTGTTATCTAGAGTAGCAAACTAGTCTGTGTAGAAACTAAGCAGGATTTTCAACCCAAAAAAGTCTTTTATATATCATTCATTTCCACAGAAGAAGTCTTAGCTATTCCAGAGGGCAGAAGCTGTTGTGATTTAAAAAGTGAATGTAAATCCCTGACTTTTCAACTGAAGTTTTATAAACATCTCTTATGAATGTAAAAAATCAATATCTATAAACTGATATGTGCAGTCATTCAGAGAGCTGATTTAGCACGGAACTTTCAAGTGTACAATGAGCTGTCTAGTTCCTCGTATCTCTGTTCTAAAACTTGATATTTTACATGTGTTTGTAGTAGTTAATGTCACATCTGAATAAACAGTATTTCTGTTATTATTTCAGACTACAAATGAAGTGGTTCTTGCTGTAGAATTCCATCCAACTGATGCAAATACCATAATAACGTGTGGCAAATCTCATATATTTTTCTGGACCTGGAGTGGCAATTCATTGTCAAGGAAGCAAGGGATATTTGGGGTAAGAATGTCTTGATTTCAGGTCAGTTTTAAATCATTGGAATTATCTGCTTATGCTGCCTGTAAATTTGCTCTGTTGTTACCGTGTGCAGTTTGAGCAGTGAGGTAAACAGACAAAAAAGGTTAAATTCTGCTTACATGCATGCAGGGTGTTTGGGTGTGGATACATCATACTAATTCCGTAAAGAGTACAAACAATTACCCCTTTCTTTTGCTTATTTTGTTTCAGAAATATGAAAAACCCAAATTTGTTCAGTGTTTGGCTTTTTTGGGAAATGGTGATGTGCTCACTGGAGACTCAGGTGGGATAATACTTATATGGGGCAAAACTACTGTAGAATCTACTCCAGGAAAAGGACCTAAAGGTAGGATACATTCACAGCTAATCACAGATTTTAGATAGTCTGTAGAAGACAGACATACAGGATTGCATTAGAAAAGGAATAGGGAAACAGACCTGACTAAGGATGTACACTTCCTATTATTAACAGGTAGTAATAAACTCCTTCAATTCTCATGAATTGGGTGACTTAAGAGCAATCTAGAGTTTCTCAATAATTAATGAGACTATGCCTGAAATGAATGAAAACTATTTTATCTAAATGTTTTGCATTTTAAAAAAAATCTGCAGTTAATCAGCTTTCCTTTCATCCTGAGATTTGAAAAAGGCTGTGGGATCAGTTTGAGAATTCTGCAGGCTACCTTTGCCTCTCAAGGCTTGTGTTGTACCATGCTTAGTCTCAGAGGAATACCATTAAGTGTTGAAGCTGATGTAAACAGAACTTGTATGTGAAGGAAAAATATAATGCGTAGTTATACCAGTTACGCAAATACCAGTATCTAGTTTAGCTGATGCTCAAGTCTTGGCTTTAAAATATATTTTAAAACCCACCTTACTTGAAATTTGGGTTAAACTTACTCTTTAGGGCAAAGCTTTTGTAAAAAAGAAAGGAAAATTATTTGTTACCCAACATATGCAGACATGGCACAGTTGAGCCACAAGGTAACTTATAAATTCAAGGATAATTTATTTTACTTGGCAGCTATTTCAAACACTCTGGTTTAAATTGGTATGCCAGGAAAACATTCATGTATAAAGTAAATTTTTCACGGTAAGTCTGTTTTTGTAGGTAAATCTTTTTCATGTCTTTCAAGCTTCCAAGCTGTTAGCTTGCAACGGAAAAGTAATTTAACAAATTATCTGGTGTTTAATTTTGAAGTTCTTGTGCAACAATAACCTTTTCCCAGTATAATCTTAAAAGATATCAAATAGAACATTTATTTACATTGACTTAATTAAATATGGGATCTTTTAGTTGGTTTATCACATTAGATTGGTCACAGGACTTGATCTTAAACTTTTTTTCACGGTGTGAGGGCAGGCGTACTTGAACTGACTTGGGTCATAGGCAGAGTCAGCGAAATTAAGCTGGTATTCATTTGGGTGGTGTTTTAGGCTTTTTCTGTGATTGCTATTTGAAAATACACAAGTCTCAAAGCACCAGAATCTTGCGTTTTTTAAAATATACTTTCCTACAGCAATTCTTTTCTCATGAAGACTGAATTAGGATGCAAAAGGATTGCTACCTTTTGTTGTTTAATTTTTTCATCTCTCTTTCATTCTTCCTAGTGTTTTCCTTTGGGTAGCCTGCTATATTGATAGATGCCAAATGCTGCTTATACTATTTTTAAGTGAGGCAACATGCAGCATTAGATATTAGGTTCATGCATCCTGGAAACTTTGCTATAATTTGCTTTTTATTCCCATAAGACTATACACAACAAGTCTTTCAGTTTCTTTTAATAAAATAACTTTAATTCTTTTCTAGTAATGACTTGCTAAATATTTATTGACTCTAAAGAATGTTTTCTCTTGTATCTGGGAAAAACTGTTCCCTCAGATAGCAGAGAAAGGAAGGCATTTTGCAAATGGTTGTTGTTCTTGCCTTCACAAGTTTTAGGACAATCAATCTCAAAAAAGTTTCTATTCAGAAAGGCAGGTCCTTTGTTTAATCTTTTTATCCTCTAAGAAAACACTACCACCTTGTGTTTGCAATACTAATGCAATACTAATAGCTTGACAGTCCAAATGTAATTATTTATTATACACTGTTATTGTATTATTCTGCTAAAAGGCACAGCTTCTTGTAAACCCCAGGTGGAAAAAATGAGTAGTGTTCTTTATTATTTTCTTTTTGTGCATGTAGGAGTATATCAGATAAGCAGACAAATCAAAGCTCACGATGGCAGTGTGTTTACACTCTGTCAAATGAGGAATGGCATGCTGCTAACTGGAGGTGGGAAGGACCGAAAGATCATCCTGTGGGATCATGATTTGAATCCAGAAAGGGAAATTGAGGTAAGAAAGCAAGAGTACAAGGAAATTGCCTTGAGCAAGGTATGGACTAGCAAGACAGAGCCCTCCCCACCCTTTGGAGGACCCGTAGTTAGGACGATAGAATATCTTCTGGTTGCTGTCTTTTTAAGGGGATGACAATGTTTTATTATAAAAGTGTTCAAGTTTTCAGCCTGTAAATGAGCCTATATGAGGTTTCAGTTCTCCTCTGTTTAAGCTGAACAGAAATTTTAAGGTTTTTCTTTCCTCCAAGCTCTTCCTTATTTTCTTTTATTCATGTCTTTTGAGAGGATTTTCTTTAGTATCACCTGTGTTTTTCTTAAATTTGTCTGTCTGGAGAAAGACAGTGTTACCACGATTTGAGTTGTGGCCTTCAAAAATAAACACCTATCACAATGCGTGATGTGGTTTTACAGATGTTTCTTTTCCTAGGTGCCTGACCAGTATGGAACAATCAGAGCAGTAGCAGAAGGAAAAGCAGATCAATTTTTAGTGGGTACTTCACGAAACTTTGTTTTGCGAGCAACATTTAACGATGGTTTCCTAGTAGAGGTACAGGTGAGCACAACTTTTTTTTTTATTTTTTTAAAAACTATAACCCAAAAATGTAAAGGCTTTCTCTGCTGGTGTCTTTATTTTATTGATTGTTAAATATGTTCCTAATTGTAATATTGTTCATATGTGTTTTCTTTCCAGGGACATACAGATGAACTGTGGGGACTGGCATCCCATCCTTTCAAAGATTTATTTTTAACATGTGCCCAAGATAGGCAAGTTTGCATGTGGAACTCTGTGGACCACACACTGGAATGGACCAGGCTGCTAGATGTATGTCAGCCCTTTAATGTTAAATATAAAGCTGGAAAATAAGAAAAAGCCTTAGTTTTGTGCAACACCCTTGTCCCATCTGATTACAAGAGAAGCAAAAATCCTGTAGTTATGGCTTTAAAAACAACTATTAGAAAGCTTTGATAAACTGAACCAGGCTCATCAGACATTGTATAGACGGTAACCTGGTTACCATTGTCTGATGCCATTCTGATAATCCAAATTGAAGAAAACTTAGTCCTTTGTTCTTGTTACAGTTTAACTTTTTTCCCAATTATTCAAATAAGCTGAAGAGGATACCATACAGTTGTGCACAGTTTGGCCTTCCTTACTGTCATCGTTCATTTCGTATTTTGGCTAATTCTGTGTGAAAGCCAAACAAAAGTGTCTTTTTAGACAGAAATTTAGGCTTTTTACTTTCAAGAAGGTCATGTAGTGCATGTCACTGATACATTAAAAGAAAATCTGTCTGAGGCTTATAAGCGTGCTGCTAACTGATTGGTTTTCCCTGTGTCAGTTCACCTCAGACTTTTTAGGGTAGCGTTGGTACAAGGAGAGGTTTTTGACAGCAAGGTGAATGATGTGTCTGTCTCTCCATTCAGGAACCGGGGCACTGTGCTGACTTCCATCCCAGTGGAGCGGTGGTCGCAATAGGAACGCACTCGGGCAGGTAAATGTCTTTCGACTGAGTTGTGATGATTGAAAGAAAGTTTAATGCAGACAATTTGATACTACGTGACTTATATATTGGAATTAATTTGCTTTCTATTCTTTTTGCTTGGGGTTAAGTAACCTAAAAAGCATGGGGGAAGGGGACAGATCTTTCTTACATGGGTTAGATGAAGACAGAAGGATTATTTGACTGTTGTTAGGCTGTTTTGGTTTTTTAGCTTCTCTTTCATGAAAGCCCAGATCTCTTTTTTTTTTTTTTTTAAATATTATTTTTTCAGGGGGTTCCATGAGCACTCCTTATTGATGTTACCAAGTATCATATATTTTAATATTGTGTGTATGGTACATTAGTTTATAAGACAGGTACAGTCCAGATCTTTCTCTTTCCCAAATCAAACATACTTGCGACCTTTTAAATTGACATGGAGAGGCAAGTGAACAGGCTAGGATTTTGATTTTTGTGTAAAACAAAGTTCATCATGGCACATTGCTGCAATGAAGTGTTATCGAGCTGATCATATTCTTCCTAAAATTGTCACATATTTGAAAGCTATCAAAACACAAGCTGAATCTTTTAACTCAGGCTTCTTTCAGTGTTGGAAAAAAATTGTTTTAATTCATAGTCAAACTCCGGCTTGGTATTGTCTCCCAAGAAAGGAGTCTCATGCAATGGATTTCTTGCAAGTACCAATTAAAAGAAAAAACAGGATATTCATATCGTTAGAAAGGTGAGAGGAGCAGATAATAAATCTACTAGCATTTTTGTTTTGTTTTTCATTTACACCTCATGGTTGACAACTCGATGATAAAATAGTGCATATAAGAAAATTGGGAAATTCTTTTTGTGTTTAATTCTCTCCCTACAATTTTTTTTATACCTAACCTCATTCCTAAAAACCATTAAAAGTCTAGTTTTTAGAAAGTGCTGAGTATGTGCAACACCATAACTGAAACTGGCCTGGAAAAAGGAAATCTTAAATACTCTTTAAGGAGTTTTCTTCTCCAACATGAAGATGCAGTCTGCACTAAATTCATTAGGTATAATATCAGGCTAGAAAACCTAGTTTACATTCCTAAGAAAAATGTGCTGAACTCTTGTATATTTGGTTTCCACATTGTACCTTTCCATTTTTTCCATCTCTTTCTAATGATAGCATTAAATTGAACAAGTGTTTTTATTTTCATTAAACAGAGCAAAAGATACTGGCCTAGTAGGACTTGAAACAGGGAAAAGGGGAAAGAAGGTCAGGTTACATTTCTTGAGAGTTATTAGACATTTTTGAAATGGCATCAAAGCACAATGAAGGCATATTGAGCGGCTGAAGTGTTTGGTCTTTCTTTGCTTTTGACCCCCTCTCCCGAACCCTCCCCGAGAATTTTAATATAACTTTTTCAGTTCAGTAGTTTTCAGTTTAAGTTCATATTTTTTAATTACTGGAGCCAACCGATTTATGCTCTGTTGGATAAATTTGTGGTGCTTGCCTTGGTTTTTTTGTTTGGTTTGTTTTTTTTTTTTTTACCCCGTTGTTCTTGGAACTGAGCAGTTATATTTTCACCATTATATTTTATTGTGTTCTGAAATTGCATGTATCAATGATAGGTTTGAGATGTACAAATGAAACTGAATTGATATGAGGCCTGGTAAGTGTACAAGTGTATGAGAAATAAATGGAGTTATGAATCGAGATAAACAGAACAGTTTTAAATTTACTGCTTAACCAGCAGCATCATACGGTCCTTTCTGCGCCAGATAATCCAGTCCAGGGGAGTTGCTTCCCAAGGAATGAGGGCTGCATGATGTGTCTCAGTTCATGTACGAGAGAAAACAGTCTCAGGCCCTTAACAGGTTATTTAATAACTTGCTTGATCCATAGCCCAAAATACATAAAGCCAATATTAAATAAGTCTAATTTGTTTAGAGTTCTATAAACCTTTGATGTGCCTATCTATTGTTCTAGTGCTGCTCTGCTTCCAGTGCGGAGGTCACTGAGACAGGGATAGGGAATGGAGCATTAAGAAAGTTGGATTTGATGGTTAAAATCATGACAGAAAAACGAAAACCGAATTTTCTATGTCTCTTCCCATTCTCATCTGTTGTTTCACAGCGGTGTGTTTTTATCAGGCCAACACATGGTTTTGGTGTACTTTTCACGTACCACTTCCCATGATGAGTATTTTGGTATTATTTCCCTTTTGGGGCCGTCTGCAAATGGTCTGCTGCAGGTTTTGTTAACCACTTCTTTAAATACCGCTGTGTGCCTGATCATCGATTGTCTGGGGTTAATCCTGGTTTGAAGAGAACTAATACTCTTTGTGGATCTTGCTGTTTGCTGGCAATGTGCAGCTGAAAAACTAAAAAGGGATGGCAATCAGAAATCTTGCCAGAAATGGGGGTTTTTCAAGGGACTACACAGATCCTTTTGCCATACTGCTGGTGGTATTATTTGGAGGGAAGTAGACCTTTCCCTGACTAATCACGTAGAGTATCTTGAGTGCTGTGCACTGCATAAGAAAAGACTAGTGAGATTCTTACAAAAATAGTGATGTTATTAAGAAAATTGAAGGCTGGAGGAGAAGACCAGCGTAAGCCAGAGCCACAAGGAGGTAAATCAGTCGATAGAGCTATTGAGATTTATACCAGTTCAGTATCTGTGGTGGCATTAAGATGAAGAAGCCTAAATATCCCAGGGAACTAATCTTGTAAGATGGGTTGGTTTGTTCACTCTGATTAATGCCTTGCAGGTTCAACGTTCATTAGTAACTAAACGTGGGAATTGTAAGAGTAAGTGCAAAAATGTATTACTACTTTGGAACACTGTTTCCCTGGGGATTTCATCAGAAAAATTCTGCACTCACAGATGTGAATTATCAGTGATAAATGTCCGTCATGGGTCAGAATTTGTTTTCCAAAAGAGAGTAGTTTAAGGGGTTTTGTTTCTAAAAATGTACATTTTTTAGATAGGTTATTATTATTTTTTTTAAAGTAAAGGAATAGGAAGACAAGAAACAGATAAAAATGACAAAAGTTCTGTCTTGTTTATGTGAACTCACAAACAAGTTAAGCGTGTTATCTTCAGTAACAATTGGGAGAAAAGTCAATTAAAAAAATCAGAAAAAGCACAGGAGCCGCTATCGTACAACTGGGATACCTTTCATGCATTTATTTAATCCAATCTATGGCTCAGGAGTTCGCTTGGCGGCCAAGCTTTGCATTTCACAGCCCAGTAGGACACTGTCAGGGTCAGCTGCCATTTGCATGTTGCATACCTTCGTGTTAGAAGGAAGATCCTCTCCCGAAGCACAGTCTCAAGGTAGACGGCAGCTGTTTGTGAGAAGGGTCTGTGTGGGGCATGCCGGTGAACCAGTGTAGCCACTGGACTGCAGACACATTTCATGGAGACAGGCTTTCTTGCTGGCAATTGCAGTGTTTGCCGTGGCATTGGGAGAGCTTGGAAGATTGAAGAAAGCACGTCTGAATACAGCTTGTGGAAGCATCAAGAAACAGCTGAACTAGGTGTGACCAGTACTTCCTTTCTTAATTAATATCAAAATTGGTGCACTGACTCTTTCCATGGTCAACTAAGATTGCTGCTAAGTACCTCTTGTTCAGAAGAATTTTTGGAGAATGACTGGTGTCACAAAATGCTGTCTCCTAATGCCAAATGAAGTTCAGTGTGGACTCTTAAGAGCAGCAGCAGTTTTGCATTGTGTTTGATACCTCACAGTACCACCTCTGTGCTTTCAGTAAAATAGGAGGAGGTTGCATGTTTTTCTGGTTGCATTTTAGGCTTTGGGTATTTTTCATTTTATGTAATATTAACTGGAAGGTTACCTGGTTCAGGTAACAGTCTCAAAGGACCCAACCGAAAGAGGCCAGCATCAAGAGATGTGTCCCCACTGCAGCAGCTGCCCTGCACTGCCCTGGTTGTGTATTTTGGGACACGGAGGGCTCAGCCCTCCCCTCAGCTGTCTGGCAGAAGTGCTGTGCAGCACGGTCACCCACAGGAGAGCATGGGAAGGGGGTACCCATCCACTTTGTGGGAGAAGGCTGCTTTTGGTTGTTACTGTGCTCATAATCAGTTTTTACAGCCACGTACCACAATTACGCTGTTCAAAATAAACAGGCATTGTGCTGTGATGTCTTGCTAGATAAATAGATTTTGCAGTATAGACCCTAAGTTTTCTGGTGAAGAAAAGGTCTTCCTATCTCCTGTTTTGCTGTCTGTGCACAAGAGACAGCCCACCTGGGCACAAAGCAGTGAGGAGCCTCCACCCTGTGCTGGATTCAGGAAAAGACAAATAAGAGTGAGGCGGTGGGACGTTGGCTTTCAGACCAGCTTCTCGTGTTGCTTGAAAACCAGGTGACTCCAACTCAGTGATGCCTCCATGTGTGTTCTTCACACTTCTGTTGTTGTCCTGCCTGGATGTACTGAGCAGTTTTGCTGTCATAATGGAGCGATTGGTTTTCTTTCTATGGTGGGAAAAAGGCATAGGTACCCTCTCCCTTCCCCCCTTCCAAACTCTTTTGTGGTTTGGGGGGTTTGGTTTGTGTTGGTTTTTTTTTTTTTTTATTTCTTTTGGTTTCTTCTTTAATATCCACACCCCATCAGGGTTATCAGACAGGTGACATTTTAGTGAAGCATTTGGCAGGGCCAAAGGAGGGCATGTTTTGAACTAAGAAACAGAATATCAACTTGTAAGTCCTAATGTGTTCAGAGAACCTTCAAAGCTTTAGTGTGTAGATTGGAAGAAATCAAAAGTCCACTTTCAGCAGAGAATTACAGCAGAGAACTCTGAGCATGGGTTTCTACTGCTGTCCAAAACAAACATGTTAGCTGTTTTCCACTGGTTCCGTCTGTCTTGCACATGGATTATTCAGCAGTCCATGGCATGTGGGGCTGAGGTTTTTTTTATGTGTATGTCATTTAATTTCTTTCATGTGGTTCCCTAACCACAGGCTGGTTTTAAGCCATTGGGACCAGGCCACTTTCCAGATACCTAGCTGCCGGACACTGGATCAGCCACGAGCTGGAATCTTGTCTCCATCCATAGAAAGCAGCGATGTGCGCTGTTGTTCCTGGAGTTTATTTTAGGTTATATAAGTTTGTTATGGAATAAATGGTCCTAGCTTTAGCGGTGTTCCACTGAGTTCCCTATGAGACAGTGGGTGGAATTGCCTTACTCATTTCCACAGCGTGTGAACTTGACATTTGCTACTAGGCACAGAAACCTGGCTGCAGTGTATGCACACGGTTGTGAGATCAGTTTGGGGCAAAGAAACTAAATTCTGAGTACAGCTTTAATGTATTTAGCCATGTTGATGTCTTACATTTTCATAATAAATGTGTCTCTGTGTGTGTATATATGTATTTATTAAACTTTCATTGCCTTTGTTTTGCTAATGTTTGCTGTTTTAGGAGTTAGATGGGCATCAGAACTGTTGCAAGATGCTCAGGTTCTGCTGATCTTGCCTGTCTTGCTGTCAGTGGACATTTCGGTGTACTGGCCACTGAGTTTTTCTAAGCTTGTCTGAATTATTTACATGTGCCTCATAACTAATACTTCAGGGTAAAAGTTATTGTTAAATAATAAAAAATGCAGTTAGTTCCCTTATAGATCATCCAAGCAGGAGATAAAAAAATGCTAGGTTATGAACCATCAAATTTCAGTAAATGGTTATTCCTTCTTACTCTGATAAAATTATTCATAGAAATGGAAAGGACTGAGGGGAAAATACCAAATTAGAATATACTTTGTGTTTAAAATGAGTATGGAAATGTTTTCCACTCCCTCTACTCTACTATTATTATTATTATTACTACTTCTATTTTGGTTTTTTTTTTTTAACTTTGCTTTATACAAATTGAAAGATCATTTTTTATATCAAAGCTATTCTTCAAAATGGGGAAGAAGTAGTAGATTAAAAGTCAGCTGTAGCCTTTTGGCTTCAGGATGGTAAGATGCAGTCATATTAGCTATCTGGTGGCATGTTTATCATCCAGTACACATTTTGGTGATTATTACAATGTTCAAGGGAGCGGGGAAAAAATGGGCTGTATTTAGAATCTTTTATATATTCTTCACTGAAACTTGTATTGCTTTGTGAACCAGAAAAGCTTTCTGTTAAAAACAGATGTTCGCTGTGCTGCCCTTGAAGGCAGGCAGTTGGTTATTGCTTGCTTTCTTTTTTGTTTAGTGGAAGTGGTACTCATTGGAATTCTCTTCTCTCTAGGTGGTTTGTTTTGGATGCAGAAACGAGGGATCTGGTTTCAATACACACTGATGGCAACGAACAGCTCTCAGTGATGCGCTACTCAGTAGGTAGGCAGACTTGTATGTTCAGAATAATTGCTGATAAATGAGATGTGTGTCCTGTTAAATGGTGTTAAACTACTCCCCAGTCACCAGAAAAGACAGCTTTGAATAAAAATGTTTAAGATGCTGAATATATAACTGCATACTTGGTTACAGATTTGTTTGTGTGTGCTAAATCTTGGAGTTCTGTAACTGCAAACATTACAGTCGCCTTTCCCAGCCTTTTCTTCATGTTGAACTGTGCTGTTATAACAAATGCTAGTTTTGCTCCCAGAAAAAAATTAAAAAGTTCTCGGTTAAATAGTTGACAAGTTAACAGAAAAGTCGGTAAAAAGCTTAGTATTTCAGTGATATTTTGACACACTTCTTAGTTAATTTTCAAGTTTATTAATACAAAACCATAAAATTAAGCTCAGGTCTATCTGAAACTCAGAGCTGTTTGTTAAGTATTTGTTAAGGGATTACATGGAGTCCCAGCCAGCATTGAGTCTTCTCTTCAGACATGACACGACAGATCATCAGAGGCTGGCTCCTCTCTGTTAAAACTGGATGGAAGAACACTCTCGTAAATCTGTTTCTTTTTTGCTTTTGGGTAACATGCCATATCAATGGGCAAAATGTTCCTCTGCTGCTGCCACATCTGCCAAGTGCAGTAATTTATTTTAAAGCACTGGTGTTTATTGACACTAGAGGCGTTTGATTGTGATTAAAGGCAACTCTTGTCCATGTACTTCTTTTTTTAAATGGAGACAACACAGATTAGAAAATGCTTGAATGTTCCACTTCTTTAGATGTTATTTAGTGCTGATTTATATTCAGTCCCCCCCTCCGAAGCTAAGCTAACTATAGAGTAAATACTGTTCTGCATTTTTGGTGATGCAGAAAACTCGTCTGCCTGCTGTAAACCATTTCCAGAAATCCAGTGCAATCTGAGGATTTATACCCTGTCCATTGGACACTTACTTAAAAAAGCAGAAGTGAAAGATCTTGCCCAAAAACCATACCCACAAAGTAAAGATACTGACTGAAACACATAATGTAAACAGTTAATGTATCCTTAAATGCAGTTAGTAAGCTGTAGTTTAATTTAGACGATTGTCTTAGTGATAAATCTGAAATCATTACAATTTGGAAAACAAACATTCTGTTAATTTATGTCAAATATTTTGTCTTGTAGATGGCACCTTACTTGCAGTTGGATCCCATGACAACTTTATTTACCTCTATGTAGTAACAGAAAATGGAAGAAAGTATAGCAGATATGGAAAATGCACTGTAAGTTTTGGAGCAAATATAATCAGTAGTTCTCGCATTTTGATGTGATACATACACTAAGATGTTAAGCAGTGGAACTCTCTCCAGGTTGATGGGTTTCCATTTTTTTGTTTAGGTTATATGATTTATGGGGGGTTTTTTTCAGCATTTGATGGATTTTAAACTTCAGTCTGATGGGTATTGCAGCCGTTAGTGTTAAGTGAACACTTCTGCATCAAATATGACTAATTTCTCCGACTATTGACTTTTTCTTTGAAATGGGAAATTAGCAGTAAGATGAAGAAATGCCTTGTACCTATATTCTGAAGCTCTTTCGGGGAAAATATTACACTTGTTTGGGGGTATTTTCCCACTATTGGTAAAGTACTCCTTGGACCAACATAGCATTCAATGGTGGAATTTTGGTAGAGTATGTAATTTTGGAGGTTGCAAATATGCACCATTTTCAGCGGTAATTGTCACTGCAAAATTTGGAATTGGGGGTTTCTGGCCCAGGGTAAATAAATGTAAGTGTAGCACAAGTAGTAGAGTTTATATTAGTCCTTACACTTATATGAGGTTGTCCTGGTGCTAAAAAGACATACTTTTTTTTTTTCCTTAAATGTTTAGCTATCTAACAACCTGGCTTAAAGTTCATCTGTCTCTTTAGGTTAGTGGGAATATTTACATAAAGAACATCTGAACCTTAATGGGATTTGCAAATGATATCATAAGAATAGGTTCACATTTGACATGTGAAATGTTGGGTTTTTAAGGAATGCATCCCCTGCTCAAAACACTTTTCTTATGTTTGTCACCAATTGCATTTCTTTACTTTTAAAAATATGAGAACGTCTCAAGCTGCTTTCTTCATTTGAAAATGGGAGGTAAGGGGATCATAAGGCTAAAGTGTGAGGGGTTATTTTTTTTTTTTAACTTCTAAGGTTTGTTTTTTCCCTTTTCTATAACCTTTGATGCAAGACTTGCAGTGGAAACTGTTAGTTGGGGAAAACGAACAGACATTAGCGAGTCCTTTAGTGCCGTGTACGGTGTCCTTGAGAGACTTTTACCCGTAATTTGGCTGAGGACGCCCTGCACTGCTAGAGCATGGGTGTCCGGAGCAGCCTGGGTCCGGCTGCTGCCGGGGGCACGGGGCTGCCAGGACAGTCAGCAGCGGTGGGTTTGCCCCATCCCTGCGGCGTGCGGGCTGGCAGGGAGGGCTCGGCACTGGCATGGCACGCGGCTGGCAGGGAATGCTGTTGGGTGTGCTGGGGACTCCTCAATGGCGGGGTTGTGGTGCGGGGTGAGCCAGGGTGTGCTGCAGCCCCCGAGGAGGGTGGTGACAGGGTTAGCCGATAGCACAATGGTCGTGAGAGGAGGCAGCAGATCTGCAGCCTTCCTGGGGAGCTCAGGCAGTGGGGAGAGGGCTGAGCCTACGTGGAGGTCAGGCCAGGAGGGGCCCAGTGGGGCTTGTGGGCACGGCAGCAGACGACTGCGCCTCAGTACAGTGTTTCACCCGATCGCTTATTTTTTTAACCATAAAAGATGGTTAAACAGCCCCATCGCTCAAAGATGGCTAATCTTAATGTATGTAATATTTAGCTGGCTATGTACTTCAAAGTCTCTGTGAGCTCTTTGAAGACGTATGAGATCACTGATTTCTGTATATTGTATGTATTATGTTCAGGAGAGATCATATGGGAATTTAAACCAGCGTCGACTGATGCCTGGGCCCCCTTACATTGTAGCACAGTGTTTCAGAGATGCAATTAGTGTGCAGATAATACCACTTTATTTAATAGTGTTACTAGTAACTGATCTCGGAATTCTAAAGCTGCTAATAGCTGGGAATATTAATCAATAACCGGTTTTCCAGTGTACTGAGTATGGTAAAGCTGCACTGAAAAGGGTTTCTCTCCTTCCTCACCTTTTTTCTCCTGTATGCAGCTGCTTATTAAGCATCTGTATGTCTGTCTGTACCTCCGCCTTGGCAGGAAAGGCGTTTGTAGAAATTGAGGTGGGAGAAATGAACATTGTTGTACTCGGGCAGAAGGGTTAAGGCTTCAAAGCAGATTTCTGTTAACTTCCCCCCCCCCCCCCCCCCAGTCTGAGTGACTGCGGGTAGAAGCCAAAATTAGCAACCTGGTTTTTGTCGGGGCTGAGCTCTCCTGACCCTTCCAGCGTGTGCAGAAGGCAGCAGCGTGTTAGCTGACCGGAGCTCACACTGCCGATCAGGTTTCAGGCACCCTGCGCCTCCCCTCCGCTGCCTGCCAGCACGCTGGCGGGTCCGTACCAGCTTGATGCTAAGCAGGGAGACACCCGGGCATGCTCAGGACCCGCAGCGCTCTCCTGGCCGGTGCTTGGGCACTGGCACCGCGTCCTTCTGGCGTTCTTCTGTCATTCAGTAGCCTTGCGGGTGACCTCCAAGTAGGATGACTCAGTCCTCCTGGTAGTCAACTTCTGGTTGTTTCTTCCAACTTGAATACATTATTTGAATACTTGCAGAAGGATTTTATCTACTGAACCAGCATCAGCTTGTGCATAAGGGCTGTATGCCTACGGTTACGTTTAAATCCCCTTTCAGTCATGGCCACGCTTTCTGCTGCTGCCGGAGAGGCGAGCCTCTGACCTGTGAGCGTGTTTTCACAGTGAGGCATGGTGTTGGTTGTGATCAGAAAGAATTTCAGATGAGCCGAAACAACCGTTTCGACTTGTGCAGCTGTTTTTTGAGGGCTCCAGCTATGCAGACAGCAATGTGAAGGTATGGGCTGGGTTATGAACTTCCAACATGTCCGCAGCTCCAAGGTAGCTGGCGCTGTCTCTGTCTTACATCAGCGATATCTGTTAGCAAAGGAGAAGCAAGTGCCGTGCGTTTACCAAGAGGGCTGTGGGGTGAACGCCATGTGGGCAGCCCAGTTGAAGTATTTGATACACTGGACTTAACCTGAAATAATTAGTGTGTCCATCCTACAAGCGGTGGGCCTTTCAGCCCTTGCACCACTTAAGTCTGAGGCAGGTAATCATTGCCATTGAAGGACAGGGTTTCCATGTAGTCTGATAGTTTTACTAGCCAGTGATGATGTGAGTAATTACGTTGATTGTATATAAAGGTACAGAAAGACTAAAATATTGCCTTATCAGTGGGCAGCTACCAAAGAAAGATTTTAATAGAAAATGGGATCGTCGTATTGAAAATATTATGACAATGTTATGTTCCAGTTCATCATTCAGTGATCGCTTGCCTGAAGGGATTTTGCAGCATGGAGCCCCCTGGCCAATTGCTTTGTTCCCTCCCCCACCGCCCCCAGGAATTTTAACAGCTGCCAAATGTCTGGCAGGATTTAGTAAATGACTGACCAGTTCTTTTCCATGTTGGAGTTCGTTTGCGAATTTGAAGACTTGGAAAATAAGGGGGGGAGGGAGAAAAAATCCTAGCCAATTGTGCTTTTTTTTTTTTTCCCCGAAATACCAAGTTTGCATGTCGATATCATATATCCCACCCATGACTGCAAAGCAGTTATGTCAATACACAGTTCCTCTGCTTGAGGGAGAGACTAGTTCATAAGTAAATAAATCTTAAAGGCTAGCTTTTCTTCTAAGTGTTTTTGCAGTCTCTCACAGAGGACCTGGGGACAGGGAGAGAGGCACAGGTGTATTTCTACATGTAATTCTGGAAGCAATCAGCATCTCTTAGAGCTCTCTGGAGGAAGCTGGCGTGGTGGGTGGCACGGCAGCCAGTGCAGTGCTCCAGCGAGGCCCTGGCATGGCGGGTGCAGGCTGGGCCAAGAGACCTTGCAGGGGACCGAGAGACACCATCTTCATAATACCCACTGAGAAATGGAGATGAATTGGCACCTGTCAGTCAAGGTAGTGGCATTTTGTTGCCTGGCAGAATGACTAGGAAGGGGAGAAAATGGACGGTCCTATAAGGGCAAGAGGAGCAGTAAGAAGAAATGGAAGGGTGGAAGAAGAAAAGTGTGACATATATTTCACTGTGTTTAATTTCCTACCCCTTCCTCTACAGAGAGGTCATTTATTCCTACCTTATACAAATTTGAGGCTCCTCTGGAGCCTCTCATGTCTTTATTATTATTACTACCAATAAAAAAGTTTGTGCACAGGAAAAATGTTCTGACCAGCTGCATGTAGCTTCTCCCTCAAAAACAAAGATGGGTGTTTAGCTCTCAGTGTGCTCTTGATGGTGATAACTAAGCAATTATGCCAAAGTGTTTTGATTCTTATATAGAATATAAGATTATATTCCCTGTACCTATAGGGAAGACTGCTTTTGAAGCTGCCACTAACATGCATGCAGTATAAGAAGCACAGCAGAAACTTTCAAAAAACTTACGAGGGTGTTCTTGTAACACCAGTCCTTGATGTTGTAGTTTTACGTGGTGGTTGTTGACTGAGGTATCCTAAGTTTTCAGGATGAGCAAAGGTTATTTGGAAGTGCATGCATTTAATGGAAATTACTTGGAATGGATAGAGAAATGAGAGTCCTATCTGTCACTTTTCTGTTGGGATCTAAGAATGATCCTGTGCGAGTTACTTGCCTTTCTCAATTAGTTGCAATGTATACTTTCTTAATTCAAGTACAAATGTGAGTTCATCTGTATTTTAGCAACATACCTTCTAGGAGTAAATCATTCTGGGGTCCGAGAGGGACGACACCGTTTACAAGTGAAGAATCTACCGTGCGGTGGGAGAGGCATGGTGCCCAGCCTGTGTTTGTTTAGCTGTTGGCGAGTGTGGCACTGGGGAGTAAGGAGCCTTTAAAGGAGCACAAGTGAATTGTGGCAGACCTGGGTGGGTGGGGAGGTGCTTTTTTGCTGTTAGCTGTCCCATCTGTGGGTGCAACTTCTACTTCTGTTTGAATTAAAATACGTGTTTCACATTGGTGTTACTGCATTCTTCTCCAGGGACATTCCAGCTATATTACACACCTTGACTGGTCCCCGGACAACAAGTATATAATGTCAAACTCAGGAGACTATGAAATACTATACTGTAAGTATGAAATTAAATACACTGGAAACTGAAGTATGTATTAGCTGTCAGAATATTTAGAAGAGTGTGTTTGATCAGGACTGTACAAAATGCATACTGACAAAGGAAGCAATTCGAACTTGTGTAACCTGATATCTTGATGTTATTCAGAGCTGTGTATTACCTAATGGCAATGCCAAATACAGCTTACTTCTTTACAAGGTCATAAATCAGTTTAACAGTGTAGAATTTACAGAACAAGTGGCACTACGTTTTGATGTTGGCCCAAAGTTCTGTAGATTGAAAATAATATATACAGTTGTCCAATTAATGTCAACAGTTCCAGTTATTTTGGGGGAATAAAATCAGTGGGTCTGTGCCACTGTTCTGGGGTTTCTTTTTTTAACCTTTCTCTTGGCAGGTGGTGTTGAAAACTAAGCAAAACAATGATACTACTTTAATGAGTTAGGGGTAATAATGTTTTTGTGTTTGTCTTTTAATATGTGAAAATATGAACTTAATGTATAGTGGTTATGTCAAAAGTTCAACGTACGTAGTACATATCAGTCTGGTTTTAAATTGGGTTTTGTATTGTTGTCTTCCTGTGGCTTTAACAAGATCCAAGAGGATTGTAGTTCTGTTCCTGTACAGGCAAGAAGAGCCATCAGTTTAAATAGCCGTCACCTTAACATGTTCTTTCTGCATGTCACAACTTAGGTTTCAAATGTGGATAATGCAATATCTCAGTCTGCCAAAAGGAGGTGTTGGTGTTTATAATTGCCTGGATAGGGAGGCAAAGAGCTGTGACCCATAAGTACTGGGCTGGTGTACTGAAAGACGGACATTCTCTTGGGAAACAATCTTTCATTTTCTAGTTAGAATTTGAAAAGCGGTCTAAGGCTCCTTTAGCAATAGTTTCTCACTGTTTTAAAAGCAGAGTTTCCTGAATGATTGATTGAGTTTTAGCACATCAATGGAGCTGGTAGGAAGGAGAAATTATTCTATTACAGACTCTATTAAAGCAATTTGTAGAGTAGGTAGCAGGGGACCCAAGCTGCAGGGAAGTGTTTTCAAGGTACGCTGATCTGAAGAGGGAAATGAGAAGTAAATGTAACTCTTAAATACCAAGCGAAGGTTCAAGTATCTGGAATTTGATAAAAGTACTGGTCTGTCTTTGCCTCTACAATGTGATTCCAGATTGGTTTTAAGATATGTTTATTTACAGTCTTAGCACCTTCAAAGAGCATATATGTAAATAGAAAATTATATGTCATAACTCATCATTCAATTTTTTTACAGGGGACATTCCAAGTGGCTGTAAGCTAATCAGGAATCGTTCTGACTGTAAGGATATAGATTGGACGACATACACTTGTGTGCTAGGCTTCCAGGTGTTTGGTAAGCACCATTTGATTTGCTTTTAAGCTATTCACACTGTGCTTTTGTGTTTTCTTTTGCTTCAATTTGTCATTAGAAATGCGCTGTTAATGATTTTTAAGGGCAGTGCTGAGATGACAGACCAAAGAGACTGACCACAATACTTGTCTGTGATACAGAGTACTGGATGCTCTATAGGCAATGTATAATTGATTTCTATTTAGTCTTGAAGTTTGGGATTTGATTTTTCGGCAGTCATTTTAGGCTACCAATTTTGGAGGCACTGAAGCAAAATGCTGATATTTTGAAGTGCTCATATGGCACATGTGCATTCTCCTTTGCTTACCTTGTTTTGGGATAGGAACAAGCCTGTGTGAGTGTAGGTTGTAGTTCATGACTTAAAATCATGACAGCACTTTGATACCTGTAGTCAAAGGTGAGTACACTGCTTCTAAACGGTAAAAATGCTTTAAAGATTAAACAGATTCGTTACCTAGTAGTTTATTTTTTTTAATGTACAAAAAAAATTACAAAGCTGACAGATCTGATTTTAATAGTGCAGTTTGAGACTGTGACCAACCTGTTTAAACTGCTTTTGCTGAAGGCAACTCTGTTGGCCATAAGTGAGGAGCCCCTCTGTGAGGAGTTGAAAAGTATGGTTCAGCCTGTCAGTGTTGTAAAAGCAAGTTGTGTGAGCAGGATGCTGAATGTCTCGCTTCCACTGCTGAGATCAGATACCTGCCTCTGTTCTTTGTGTAGGAAACATCAAAACCAGGTAAATCAGCACATTCTTTAGAGGCGAGGGTTAGGTTTACAAATCTCTTCTTCAAAGCTACTAGAAGTTAAACTTTGTACATCAGTTCATATGCAGCGTAGAAGTAAATCAGGTAAGTCTTTCTGTAGCTTCTGACACCTATCATGCATATTTTAGGACCGGCGTGTGCTTAGTGAGCAAGCAGTCTTAAAGGATTGCAGCTGATTTGTGGGCTAAAACTGACGCTCTTCTGTGGCATATTGGTTGGGTGGAGGGCATTTGGTGCTTCATAACCAGGCTTGATTTGCTTTCTGGGTACCAAAGATCTGAGGCAGAGCAGGGAAAATAAAGAGATTAGAGAAGGAAGCTGACTGGTTGATAAACTGCATAAATATTTTTGAGTTGTTTGGAGCTTGAGGTAGGTAGCAGAAATAAACAGGAGCATGCTGTTTCTGGAGCTGAATACTGTTGCTTATTGCTAGTTTGATGAAAATATTGGCTCCCATTAGCCTGAGAATTGTGAACGCCGTTGTGTACGTGTTTGGTTTTATTCAGTCTGTCTGGGTGAAGTAGAGAGTGGATGGCTGTTTGCTCCTGATGCTCTGTGCGTTTTTGTCCACAGCAGTCGTTTCCTCACTGCCTTTGGTATTGCGATGGAAACAATAGTGCAACACAAATGCCTTTTTTTTAAATGGAGTATCAGAAGATTCAGGAGACACTAGAGAAAATTAAAATCAAAACTCAGATGTCACATTAGTGTCAAACATTCTCCAGGAGCAATGAAAAAAATTTGTAAGGACTGAATATTCCTTCTGGAATAGCCTTGGAGCTGAAGCCATTTTAACTTTAATGTCGAGTACTTCAACCTACCAGAAACGTGGAGGTAGCAGGCGGTGGCTCTGTTGCTACTGAACTCTTAGCACTACGTTTGCTAGTTGGTAGAGCAGACAGAGTAAGGGGAACAGCTCTCTGAATCCCGGTGCTTTCCCAGAAGTGTCCTTTACTCCTGACCTAAGGACATGAGGTGTGGGAGTGCAGGAAGAGTTTGGTTTCACATCTAAGCCATTGGCTTTGTCTCTTTAACAGCTGCTGGGTAGAAGCTACTGGTGACTGGGGCCAGGCTGGAGATGAGCAGTTCCCGTAACTGCTGTTTTGAGAAGCCTTTTTACTTTTTATTTTTAAGAAGCGGACAAGTCTGCTCATCCTGTCTGCATTCCCTTTTGGATTAATACAAACTTTAACCACTCTGGATTAAGTTTAATTAGTCTCAACTGCTTTCAAAATCTTCAGTGTTCAGAGGACCTGGGAGTGAAGAAGATAAAGCAGATAATGTGATGTTATTCTGGGGCAGAACAGAATATATTTAAACTTTGTAGCCAAGATTCATCATGTTTTTATTTTATATTGTCTGGTAGTCTGACATCCTTTGCAAAATCTTAAAATTATGGCTTGGTCTCAGACCAAGGCAAGTATTTTCCCACTAAATCAGACAGTGCAGCTAAGCCAACCTAGCAGGTATTTGCTGCCCAAAGGAGAAGTCTGGCTTTGACCCGAGGGTCAGCTGGCTCAGGGATCCAAAAAAGCCGGGGGCTGCTCACTTTGATGTTCAGGAGAGAGGGTTAGGTTTATGGGATTTGGGCTTCTGGGGTATGTGTTTTACTAATTTAGCTCTGGGTAGTGTGTCTGTAGGCTCAGGCATTGAACTGTTG
Source organism: Pluvialis apricaria (assembly GCA_017639485.1). NCBI lineage: Eukaryota > Metazoa > Chordata > Aves > Charadriiformes > Charadriidae > Pluvialis > Pluvialis apricaria. The sequence continues at coordinate 28,586,053 of CM030009.1, forward strand.
TCAGCACAAGAAAGAGGATGGAAATGCATGGTTCGGATGAGAATAGCATTACTCCTTTTTGGCAGTTGATATTACTATATTGGCTCAGCGGTATCATCAGTCTGCACCCCGAGCACTTAAAGTCACTCTCTCGTTTACTGCACACTTCCCACAGTTTTGTCTAAGCAGATTCTTTGAGAGGCTTACTGCTGGCTAGCAGAATTTATTAAAATTGAAGTGCTGCTGTCATACCTAATAACAAAATCCTATTATTTTTGGAGGTTTTGTTATTTTTACAGCTATTAAGAGCTAAGAACCTGGTCATATTAATGTCTTTCTGTGTTTGCCCGATGCATCAAAAGCAAGTCCTGCTGTCTTATAATAAAGGGTTGTCTTACCTTTAGAGCTATTAAAGGAATTTGTGAACACAAAAGATGTTTAATAAGAGATGCAATCTTGAATATTAGTCTTTTTAATCTAAAATTAAAAAGAAGAGGAAACAACACAGCTGTTCGGCACAGTGTGCCTAAGGTGGTAGCTGAAACTTCAGGAAACTGATTTGAAGTTCGTTTATTACTCCCACCTGATGATGGTATTTTATATATAGAATGCAGGAGAAAGTTAAAATTCATTCATTTTGAGCTACTTGAAAATTCTTAAATAGTATATATTTTTCAGATTGATTTCATTGATGTGAGAGCACTAAAATGTTTCTGAATACATTTAGCATGTCATGTGTTTATGTAGTAAATTACCTACAATGTAGTTTATTCGCATTGTAACAAGCTTAACAAGCTACCTTGGTTATTCTTCAGAGAAAATAAAGTTCTTACTCCACCCACTGACAATGGAAAAAAACCACATTAAATGCTATTTGTCATTTTGCTTAAAAACAAGAAGAGATAGTGTGGGAGTTTGAAAAAGATAAGGCAATTCTAAGTCAGCGTTTTGTGCTGTGTAAAATGGTAGACAGCACATGGTTTTTATTTTACCAAAGTCACAGGGAGGAAGAAGGTGTTTTCATATCTGATAATGGACGTCCCTTTTGGTCAATTGGACACACAGGTTTTTGGGGTGGGAGGTGAAATTTGAGGGGGGGGAAATTCCTCCTAACTCCTGAACTAATCAGAAACTCAAGTCTGAGCTGTAAAAATATGGTACCTTTGGCATAAATTAGTATCTTATAACCCCTTGCTTACCTTTTGCTTAGCTTTTCTTGCATATGTGAATCATCAGTTTTGTTATGGGAGTCTCTAGGGTCTTTATTTTTTGTTAAAACTAGAGCCTCCCCAATTTGCTCGGCGCTTTTCATCCAGGCGGTGTTGTTATTCTTTTGTCTAGACATATCAGTGTCATTCTTTTCACATAAAAGCATATTGAATTGTACTTAAGCACTTGACAGCACTTACATCTATGAAACTTGTATGGGCTGGGTTTCTGTGCAAAGCATCATCAATCAGTTGTCTCCTTTGAATCATGCAAATACTAAAAGTTGCTCCAGATTTAAAGTAAAACCAAAAGAAATCTTTATATAATGTACAGTACCTGGGCTTCTTCCACGCTTCAGCATCAGTTTTGCTTTTAAAATGTTCGTGCATAAATCAAAGTGTTAAATTAAGACAGATCTAGCGGCAAACTTAATCCTAAAGTAAGCTTTAAAGAAGACTGAGGTTTGTGGACAGGAAACCTATCAAGCCCGAGAGGTTATCCTGGCCGAGGGCAAGGGCTTGGAGGGACAGGGGGTGTGGGAGCTGCATTATACTAGCAAAATATCAATGACATTTAATGCAATGCATGTTCCATTTTCCAGCTGAGTGTCTTTATTTGCCTTTTGTTAAGATTGCCTTTTCTCACAGCTTTATAGATTTTATTTTTGTTTATGGATTGTCTTTTAATTTGTTTCTAAAGCTACCATCGCTAAATAGCTGCTCATCTCTCCTAGGAGTTTGGCCCGAAGGATCAGATGGGACAGACATAAATGCCCTTGTCAGATCCCATAACCGAAAAGTGATAGCCGTTGCTGATGACTTTTGTAAGGTCCATCTCTTTCAGTATCCCTGTTCCAAGCCAAAGGTAAGTCTAGACCAGTCTAGTCTATGTGCTTGTTTGCATTGCGGAAAGCTTTCCTTGCCAGACACCTGCTTCCAGCTCAGTCGTTTTGGAACCTGGCAGCCAAGGAGCTCATTTATAGCTGAGAACAGCAGTAGAGACAAGAGCATGGGTTTCCCCATTAAGTTCACATATAAAATAGAAAATATAAAATAACATACCTAAAAGTGAAGTGCCAATAGTTATCCTTAAGTTCTGGAGCAGAGGCTTGGTGCTTTCTGTTGACTGGATTTGGTGTTAAGTCCATTACTTTTTGCATAAAGATCTTAGTCTGTCCCAAGTTACAAACCTTAAGAAGAGAATATTGTGGGAGGAAACCTAATATAAATACAATTCTTTACTCTTATGTGAATAAAGAGCTGTCTTGAAGGGCTAAACAAAAATAGTAGTAGTTCTAGATTTCAGTATCGTGTGCTCTTCTAGTCAAGCATGTGATTTATCTTTCTGCTTGTTTTCAATAGGCTCCAAGTCACAAATACAGCGCTCACAGTAGTCATGTGACAAATGTCAGCTTCACCCATAGCGACGGTCACTTGATTTCAACTGGAGGGAAAGACATGAGTATTATTCAGTGGAAACTTGTGGAGAAGGTAACTCTACCACAAAATGACATTGTCGTAGACATCGGTGCAACCAAAGTGCCCATCCCTGCCAGTGAAAATGCTGTACAGTCTCCTGCACCTCTTCCACAGCCTTTTAATGAAATGAACCAAAACGAAAATGTAACTGGGAGCTCTCCAGCTTCTCTGGAGAGCAACTTGGAGCAGTCTGCGGAGGCCAGCGAAGAGCAAAGTGAGGAGCAAAGCGAGGGGAGCAGCCTGGATCCCGCCGAGCCGGGCTACGAGGAGCCCTCCAACGAGACGAGCGAGGAGCATAGTGAATCCACGGTCACTGAAGAGCAGCAAGATAACTCACCAGTGTCTTAACACTCCCAGCTCAGGCGGTTGTTATTTTCCCTTGGTGTGTGTGCTTTCAGTACAGGGTGAGGGTTCAAATAGGGAAAAGTAGCTGAGATTCATGACTACTCCAGCTTTTGAGTTTCAGTGAGGTTTTTAGTCTGAGCTTCAGTTCAACGTGTGGAACCATCCCAAGGGTCTGGCTTGATGGTCTGTGCCAAGATCTGGTCACAGTTAGTAGTGAACATTACCATAGATCCATTTCAGTTCTGAAATTGCTGTCAGGAAGTGGCATGAAATATATACTGGAAAAAAGGTTAGCTCTGAGAATTAGCGGAAGTAGACCACCTTAACTATGTGAAAGTGCTTTCTGAAAGAACTAAGCTGATGGGAGGCGCTGAGCTGTTCCAGCTGGGGTGTACTGTGCTGCTTTTTCCAGGTGCAAAGACAAGCAAAACAAAACAAAAAAAAACAACCAAAAAGCTCTTTGTTGGGCTGTTTTCCTTTATTTCTTCTTAATGAGAAAAATAGAGGAAAAACAATGTAACGATGCCACATGTATGGCAATGCCTTCTTGATCTAACACATATGCAATTCTCTAACACTACTAATTCCTAGTGGAGTCTGGATGTGTTCGCAGTTGGTCTGCCCTGGGTGCTGCTAGTTCTAAGGCAAATCTTGTCAAGGAAGTGTCGGCTGTTCCATTTTCACAGACTATTTAATAACAGACTAACCGAATACTGGCATGTTTCACTTTTCATGACCTGAAAGTTGATTTAAACTGTAGGACATAATTGTCTTTTCAAAGAATTGCTTGCCTAGAGAGTTTGAAACTTAAGGGAGTCTTTACAGTGACTTTGATGTGAACGGCAGCAAAAGCATGGCAAGAACACAGAAGTCAGATGGGCTCCAGAGTTAAACTTTAAGCCTTCAAGCAGAACTTGCTCCATCCTAGTAGGAGAAATATAAATACAGTTAACTTAAATTATTAAATTGGTGCTTAGGATTAGTATATTAAGTTGATATTTTTTTCTTCTGAATTTTTAGAGGTAACTCTAAGAATCATTAAACTGCAATCTCTTCCCCCCCCGCCCCAGCTCCTTTAGCAGTTGTGAGATAAGCATACAGTAATTTAGATGATGATGTGATTTTATTTTTTTCTTTTTCCTAGACTTGCTGGTTTTTGTGATTTTTTTTTGTTTGTTTGTTTGTTTTTTTTGTTGTGTTTTTTTGTTGTTTCCACCCTACCACTCCCCAGGTTGCTCTAAGCCATGCAGCTCTCATGTGGCTATACCTGGCCAGTTACGGGATATCTTGGCATTTGTTATGCATTTGGAAAGTACCTTTTTTTATGAAGTTTGTCAGATAGCTACATTTTTTTCTTAAGTGCATATGTTTCCTACTTTAAAAAGATATAGATTTACTGACAGATACCCATTTCCTATGTACTTGTTTATATTTTGATTACATAGAATTTTCTTTTTTAACTTGCTGCATTGTGCTGGTATTTTAGTTCTTAGTTAGAATATCATGTTTAGAAACTTTGGATGAGTTCATAAGTCTTAATTGTGCAAGCGTTTACGTGATTGTGCCATTCCAAAGTGCATCAAAACTGTCATTCCCTTACTAGTATCTTCTCAGGAGAAATGCTACAGATCAGGTATTTAGTCATCATTTGGAAAGATAAAAACAAATGGACTCCCAAAGGACATTTAGAACATTTATATATAAAATATATAAATATATATATACACACATATATATATATATAAAAAAAAATATCCTCTTGTTTACAACAGTTCCAGAAAACCTCAAAGTAGTTCCCTTCAGATGGAGGGGGATATGGATTCCAAGCAACCCATCTGTTCAAACTGTGCTCTGTACATAGAGTTTTACTGGAGAGCTCTAGTATGCCTGACTTGCAAATTTGCCAAATGGCAGCAATGGAAGATAAGGGTCAACTCATCAAAGTTCTTGGTTCCAAATGAGGAATATGCTGTAGGTTTAGAAAATAATCTTAGTAAAGGAGAAAGGGTTTTAGAGCTAACGAGGCACAGAGCTCTCTCTGTCGTTTTTATGAACTCCACATAAGCAACACATTTCTTTTTGGAACATCTGCCACCTGGGGTTGCCATGTAAAGTGAGAGTAATAGTTGTGAGATTCTTGTGTTTGTAGTTCAGAAGACTCTACTAATATGCAAAAAGCCTTACAGCTTTCAATTGCTGGCAACTACTGTTTAACAAATAATTAAATCTGTGATAATGGATGGAAATGGGTGGGATTATGTAACTGTAGATGTTTTAGAAAAATAATTGTGAATGAATTATGATTAAGAGTGTTTCATGTGAAGATGTTTGAGCCATTTCTATCTGTCATGCATTCCTGTCTCAAGGCAGAAAATTTTGAAGAAAAAAAAATAAAACAATCAAAATAATATATTGCAGTGTCTTTCTCCACGTCTGTTCTGGTTCCTTCTGTATGTAAAGTGGATGCTGCGCTTGCAATTGCAATGCCTGGGTCTATGGTTTTGGAAGAACCTTTTTAACTTGTGCTTTTTTGATGACCTCTCAGACTGCCTGAAAAGAAATACTTTCAGCATCATGAATAATCCTGGCACTCCTAAATATTGATCTTGTTTACTTTTTGTAAGTTTTATGACATTTCCCTTTTCCATTTTTGATTAATGGCCTGTTAGCATTGTACTACTGTAGCTAATTGATGGGCAGCAGAGGACTACAAATATTTGTCTGCATGCAAAGTACAGTCTACCTTCCAGGGTTCTGCCAGAAGCTTGCTTCTGGAAGTCATGCGAAAAGTACAAGCTTATTTTGGATATAACATGTTAAATACCATGATGCTTCCACATTCCTGGTAGCCTCTGTCCAATTGCAGATGCGGAAGGTCACAATATACCTAATACGTTCCTTGTGAAAGATTCTCGGCCTTTTAAAAAAGGCTTGGAATCATCTCCATTTCTTGCAGCTGCTTTCTGTCTTTCACGAAAGGGGAGGGTGGGGTCAAGACGAAAGAAACCTGCGAGATGGCCAAATACCTCATGTTTATCCTCGCTTAAAGGAAAAACAAAAATAACATCACTGCCACCCCCTGAGTTTGACTGGAAACCTCAAGGACCCTTCTTTTCCATCAGGTTGTCTGGAGCGAGAAGCAGATGTCCTGAAGCGATGCTGTGCTGTTTCCAGCACGCTGGCCGCACCGGGTACCACTTTGCCCTGGGGGCAGCTGTGCGGTGGTGTGCTTTTTCTAGGCCCCGCTCCCTTTCTCTCCAAATTCAGCTCAAGGCTTTTGCTACCGCTTCTGCTGGGATGCTCGGTGGGGCAGGAGCCTTCCTGAAGAGCAGGTAAGCTGGCCGCCTGTGGGCCTCCCTCAGTGTGCAGGCAGGATAGGGCTCCAAGCTTTTATTTGGGACAGCAGTGTCTGCTGCCAGCTTAGGTAGCTGCGGCGATGGTATTTGCTGTGTGGAGCTGAAGTTTCAGGGTGGAAGCTCCACCGAGGCGTAAAACTATAACAACATTCCGTTTTACAGGATCGAAACTTTAATTTCAAATTCTGCATTAAAATGTTTGTTTAGCTTGCACGGTAAAATACTTGAATGACTCACGGTTTCTTGCAGTATGCATCCATGTTGGGCGCATGTTATGCAAAGTGATATTAATTGGATTTACATATAAGGGGCGCTTTTAAGGATATTGCCACACACTTTGGTTTGGGTTTTTTTCCCCATAGAAATTGCAGGATAGGTGAGGAAGAAGGCAGGGGTGTGGACGGGTGATGACGAGCCAAGCATTTCTTAGGGTTGATCTTACTGTAACTCACATTACAAATAACAAGTCCTAGTTTTGGCATGTGATGCATGGCAGGATCCTGCCTCTTATTTTTTTAATCATCCCTGGAATGCATTGATACGAGCTTTGTCTCTAAAAATAAAGCAAAAATTAAATTTTGATTGTTATTACAGTCTACATTGAACAGTACATTGTATTTTCTACTTTGTGCTTCACCCCTTATATTTCTTCCAGTTGGGTGCAGTATTTTCATTGAATCAGGATAAAAATAAGTAGAACGTCCTTGTGAAATTTAAGCTTGGCCGAGCCAAACAAACAACAAATTCTCCTTTCTGCTGCCTCATGCCAATAAAATCTTGGTTCCTGGCAATGAAAGGATTAATATTACGTGGGGTGGATTTTACTTGTGTGATATTTGTGCTGCTTGTTTGCTTTCCTTCTGAGCAAGTCCGAGCCCATTGCCTAATCTTTATTTCTGACAGATGTTTTATGTACTAATACTTTAATCAACGGAGAATGAAACACTGCTTACAGTAGGATTATACAATTTAGAAGACTGGGCAGTGTGCACATTTTAATGCATTTAATGTGCGTGGTGGTGTCTTTGTGTGCGTACACGTCTACAAGCATCAAAGAGATACAGCTTCTCAAGGACTTTTTTTTTTTTGTATGAAAGAGGAACATGGATGACTTCATGCCGCAGTGAATTAAGAAGGTTTAGGAGCACAGGGTAAAAAGGTGTTTCCAGCAGGACAGCAAGGCAAGAGAACTGGTTTCAGGCAAGAGGACAAGGAGAGGAGGCGCAGTGGTGGGACAGTGGTTGTACCAGAACTGTTTTTCCAAGGTCAGGTCCCCAGTACCCTCCTGTGTGCGGGTCCGGCTGTCCCCCTCTGTCGGGATGGGCTAAGCGGAAGCTCCCGAGACATCCTCTGAAGGCTGAAGTTCCCTAAGCAATATTTCACAAATGCAGGATGCTTTCAGTTAAATGAAAAGCCCCTTCTGAGGTCTGCTAGCCTTGTTACCTTAAACTTGCTCAGTTACCTTAAACTGAGCATAGGCCTCAGATTCCTCTTTAGAAAGAGGGAAAAAATGAAATGGGGAAGCTCGGGTGCCTCCAGGCACGGCTGAGGGTGTTAATAGGAGCATTGGGGAGGAAGGAGGCATGAAATGCCCTGTTGAGGAGAGACTCCAGTGGATGGACTTTTGTTGCCATTGAAAAAGGATGGAAAAAAAAAATCAAATCAAAACAAAACCCTCCTGAGACTGTACTTAAGGCACTGTGTCAAAATGACTAAATCGGTTTTAAGGAAAGAAAGCGACATTATCACTAAATAATTTTTTAAAAAAATCAACTCTTTTCACACACACGCCCCCCAAATTGCCCTCTGTTAGGTTTTGCTGGTGTGCTAAAACCTGCAAGAGTTTTCACTTCTGTTAGAAGTACTGGGTGTTACAGGGTGGTTTTGAGAAACAGCAAGTTCATGGACATTTTGGTCAGGGTTTATTTTTTAACACACAATTCTAGAAAACTCATTTTCTTCCAGAAAGTTCTACGGACAACCCAAAATCTGGAAAGAGTCTCCATCTTCAAGGGATGTGTGCCCTTGTGATTTAAGTGGTGGGTTTTACAGCACAGTCCCGCCTTCTGAAGGGGACCTCTGGGTACTTCCCAGCTCTCACCAGACAAGTGATCTCCTGCAGAGATCAGCAAAGTCCACGTTTTGTTGGTTCTTTGGGACTGCTGTAAACCCCACTTTCTATAAATTCTTAAGGACTGTCTGAATTATACTCGGTTACATTGCCCCAGCTTTATTTTTTGATAAAGTGCCTTTAAGTTACTATTTCTAGAATATGCGTTTGTATGGTGAGCCAAGTAAGTGCTCCAGACAGCTCTTGAGACTGTATTCCCTATTGTGGGATGTTTCAGCAATTCCATGTTTCTGTCATGCATCGCTTGTTTTGCAAGTTGCCCTTGCTCGGAATCCTCCCTGTGCCGCAGCCCGCTCTTCGCCCTGGGTACTTCACTGCCCTCACAGACTAAAAGCCAGAGTTGACATATGCTTTCAAGGCTGCTTCAGAATTTATTTCACCTTTCTGTGAATACGCTGTCTCATCATTCCGATTAGTGCCTCTGTGTGTGTCTGTCCCCTTTTTCTCCCTCCCACGGCTCTATCACATGAGAGATCAGTCCTTGCACTGGCAATAATTTTTCCCTTTAGTTTCTCTTGAGTCCATTCACACTTTGCTATACATCTGTAACTTCATACAGAAAAATCATAGAGAAAGAAAATCATAAGATGTCTGCATCAGACAAGGCATACAGTTTCAAAAGCTATCTAGTGTGGAAGCATAAAAATCCCTAGTATTTTGTATTATTTAGATGAGCATCTCTGGTGTTGTGTGGACGCTGACAGTAGAATTGGAAACTTAAAAAAGTATTTATGTCCGAGGTAAAAGGAACTTGGAACAAACTTGGTGTTATTTCTACATCAGAGGTCTGAAAGCTCACCTCAGAGCTCAGGAAAACAATAAAAACCAAAGAAAAAGACCCAACAATTTGATAGCGAAAGAGGAGGGAGCGAACAGAGCTACACAGTGCTGTGTGTGCAGAGGAGGTGACCGTATGCCAAACTTGCTCTTACTACATTTCTCCTGGTCCAGAGGTGGGTGCGAGCAGCACCCTGCTGTGGGTGGGCACCTGCTTTTCAAGTGACGCTGTGGATTCTACCATAAGCAGAATTTCAGTGGAAATACCTTGTTTTTAGCATTGCATTGATTGGAATTTTTCCTTGAAAGATTGGACAACACAGACTTAAGACTGGAGAAAGAAGTCAGCACCTTGTCCATACACAGGTAGCGCAGAATCACAGAGTGGTCACGGTTGGAAGGGACCTCTGGAGATCATCTAGTCCAACCCCTCTACCACAGCAGGGACACCTACAGCACGTTGCACAGGATGGCATTCCGGCGGGTTTTGAATGTCTTCAGAGTCGGAGACTCCACAACCTCTCTGGGCAGCCTGTGCCAGTGCTCTGCCACCCTCAGAGTAAAGAAGTTCCTCCTCATGTTAAGATGGAACTTCCTATGTTTAAGTTTGTGCCCGTTACCTCTTGTCCTATCAACATCGCTAACGCCAACCAGAGATTTGTCGTGAATGTTTACGGTGAAATGGCTGTAGTATACACAGGGCACTTGAAAGGATTGCATTTGCTCCAAGTTTGGCAAATAGAAAATTAAATGTCAATTGAGCCTGTGAAGCTGGGTTTCTTATGTCAAAAGTTGCAATGCATTTTTTTAGATTGATTCACAAATCAGGAGATCTGCAATCCTGTGGATTTTTGGCCAGCTGGGAGGGAAACAGATGCGAAGCATTTTAAATGTTTAAAAAAGCATACCTAGAAGGGATTTTTCATGACAGATGTCCATTCCACCCTTTGCCAGGACCATACGGATCTGCTTACGTTGTATTTTGTGGGCGTATGTACACATTAAGTTCTGCTTATATTGGAGTATTTTGAATTAGACTCAATAATTCTCTAGAAAAAAAATAAAACAAACAACAAACAACTCCATGAATAATTATCTTCCACATTACTCTATCAGAGGCCTTCCTAGAGTTGTGCCTCTGAAATATCTTTCCCTGAGTAGGCCTCTTACTCCAATAGATTTTTTTATTTTTCTTTCTCAATTATACATAATGTTTCGAAATGGTTTTTCTCTCTTAAGAATACAATGATCTTCCAGGTTTTTCCAGCAATTAAACTGGAGTCAGTCTCCCTAACCATCAAAGAGGGGAAGGGCTGCAACTGGTGTAGGCCCTCTGTCTTCTGAAAATTTTGGCCAAGCCTTCTGCTGTCGAGACAGTCATCCTGCGCCGACGTTGCAGCTGTGGATCGAGCGGGGTTGGTCGCGTATGTCCGTAAACGCCCATGCTGAGGCGCTGGGGGGGAAGGTGGCCGTGGCTCACCAAGCGCCATCATGGCCACCCGGTTCCCATCAGCACCGCGCTGTGGCACATCGTCATCGCTCCCCACCCGTGTGCTGTTCCTGCAGCAGCCTCGCTTCCTCGGGGCGCTTTCTCCCGGCGTGTTTCCAGTTTAGTGGCAGCGCACAGGCTATCCCTATCCGTGAATTTCTCAGAGAGGAGGCGAAGAGGTTTTTATATGCAGCATTCTCATTTACTGCCTTGATTTTTCTCTTTTTTTCTTCGTTATTCCACAGATTAAAATTTTTTTTTTTTTTTTTGACTGGAAAGGAATGCATTGTCACAAAGCCTGCCACAGGTTTGACTGGAAAGCTTATTCCTATGTTCCCCTCATCTCTTTGGAGCCTGACCAGTGTAACAGATTTTAATGTCACGGAGAGCATGAAAGACATCCTGTTTTAGCTCTGCTGTAAGGAAAGAACTAGGGAAACTGTGGGCTGTATCTCATTTTTGGGTCCTGAGTTATTGCTGGCTACAATCTCTCCCCACCGCACGCACTGTCTGCCCAGAATCACCCTGTGGGAATAAATCATAACCCTAAAGCGAAGTGCAGAAAGGATTTCTGTGCGTGGGGTGGGGTGGGGGCTGCAGGTGGGGACAGCTGCCATGTCCAGCTTTTCCCTGAATGGAAAACGTTTCTAGAGACTTGTCTTGCAGAAAATCAGGGCAACCTGGTCCTGAGTTTTAGGTTAGATGCATCTGCGTGAAGTTGTACCCGCAGAGAGCTCGGCTGGGGGGTGCTATGCTCTGTGCGCATGTTCTTGCTGCACATCTGTCGTGCTGCGACTCTGTAAAAATATGTATTTAATGAAATGGAGGGAATGAATATCATGTGTGCAAAGGAATGGACAAGTTTTTGATCAGCCCAACACGCAACTCTCGTAATCTTTAACCCGATTTGTTTGTTTTCCCTTTCAAATGTTCAGAGGCCCTCCATGAGGTTTATTCCTGGTAGCTCTCAAGGGTTTCCAGTTCAGAGTCATTTTTAGGGCAGAGCTGCATTTAAACAGCAATAAAATGCACCTCTGTTTCCTCCTGTGATCCAAAATCAATCAAGCTACTGCTGATGGTTTGACAAAGCATTACAGTAGTGGGACTGCGTGGTCACTGAATACAGTACTGAGAAAAAGCCAATTCTAAATAGTAATGGCAAATAAAAGCCAAGTGCAGTAAAGGCCTGCTGGTTTGGTACAGGTACGTAGACAGGATGATTAGACTTGTTTGCCTTTGGTGGTTGCTTTGGCTGAGCAATGCTGATTCTTGTTTTTCCTTGACTCTCATGCCCCAAACAGTGACCATTCATGAAGATAATGGCAATTCCTGCCTCCTGACCTGTCACGCTGCACAGGAACTTGTGATTTTTGTTGACATTCATTTGGAAAAAGATCCTCCCCTTCTTATCATGAACATGGAAATTTCATACCAGGCAAATTTTAAGCTAGCATTAATAAGTATTCCCATAAGAAATTTCACAGGTACAAATTTAAGCTTTGAAGTGGAAAGGTGACTCTGGGAGTTGATTACAGGAAGGAAATGTGTGGTCTCATATGACTGACACAACCAAAGAAGGGGATCACACCACGGAATTTTCTTAATCGTAACAGACAAGCGGTCTCCAGACACTGGTATAGCTAGCTGGGTTCATTCAGCAGTGACTGTATTCTAGGAAATAATTATATGGAGTAATTTGAGTAATTTCAAAACTGAAGGGAGGGAAAAAACTGTAAAAGGGGATTTGCATGGGTGGGTCATCCCACTTTTCTTAGCAAAGGGCCATGCACACCACTACAGGGCATTGCAAGCTAGACGGTGGTTTTGTGATTCTCATTCTCTAAACTACAAGAATTTGACCTTTTAAAAGGGTCCTTTATATACTACTAGAGAAAAGGCAATAGGAAGTATGTTGTGCAATGTTTTGTCAAAACTTGTTACAAAGCAGACTTTCCTAAGGGATTTTCCTCACTGATTATTTTTATCCGTTTTTTCAGTGCTCTTTTTTTCTAGGGCCACTAGAATTAGACATACTCTCAGTAGTGCTCTTAGCATTTGTTTGTAATTCTTGTTTTCCGATACCTGTCTTTATCTGTGGATGTTATTCCATTAAAAAAAGAGCTTGTGGGGTCACCATGTGGATACAAGCTCTCTGTTTCTCAGAAACCACGGCCTTGCCCTCCACTACACCCGCCAGGAGATGTGGATTTCATTATTGTGCTTTTCAAGCAGGTTCTGAATATCTTCCCTCCCTCAGGTATTCTGTGGCTCTGCATCAGCACTTGCCTTAACATACAGAAATTGGTAATGGTTAATTTGACCACTGCCCTTAAAGGAAACACATTGCCATTGAGGAATTACATATTCAAGCTTAAGCTTTTGAACTTTGTCCTCCAATTTTCCTCTTAATATCCCATCTGTTATACAGGTTATATAGGCTACTTCTCTCTACCTATGAAATCCTGGGATATTCTGTTTTGTAGCAATGGCCAGTCCTGTTTTTCCAGCTGTGCTACAGTGCCCTTTATTCATCCCTCACCACCACCTCAGTATAAATTGGAGCTGGATTGATAACCAGATGTGTTGCTGCCTTTCTTACCAGCAGGTGAAAATCTGCTTGGGTGGAAAGATGCTCACACATCCCAACTTAGACCTGTAAAACTCCTGTACCCAATGAAGACAGGACTGAGACTGTTTTCTTTCTCATGTTGGAGCTAGTGTACAGCTTGGAAAACCCTACAGCTTTGTGGAAATTTCTACAAAGTAATTTTGGAAGTTTTCGTAGATATGTTACCTTTTTTGATGAAATGTTTTGATTAATTTACATTACCTTTGTTATAGCTGTGATTATCTAACTTGGCTCTGTGTAGGCTTGTGCTAAGACTGAAACTAAACAGTGCTGCACAGTCGCTTTTTAACTTTGGAAATGTTTTTCAAAAATACATCCTCTTCTGGATATATTTTTCATGTTGTTCATTTTTACTTTCTCATTCACTTGCAGAACATCTGGCATTTCTCTTTGCTGCAGGTAGAAGTTATTTAATCTCTCTACCAAAACTTTGACCCCATAGTGAATGGTATCAACCATCAGGATCTCTAGTCTGGGCACTGGCCAAAAAGGTGTTTCTCTTTTTTGCACCAGAGTAGACTGTGAGCATGTAGAAATAGGATTTTACCTCTCAAGAACATTTAGATATGAGGTTTTGCTGCTGGTTTTGATTGTGGTTTTCTTTCTTTTTTTTTTTTTTTTTTTTTTAATTAGCAAGTTGTATTTTGATGCAGCTGGTCTATAAGGCTCAGATTTAAGCTTCGTATTTTCTGGGAAGGATGTCCACAGGTATCCTGCTGGCACTGACAATTTTTGTTGCTATATTGGCTTGTGAATGAACACTTGTCTTCAGCTCAATCTCCGTGTTGCAAAGAGCTTCTTCAAGAAACCGTGAAGGGTAAGTGAAATTCCACAAAGTACCTTCAATGACATCTTAAATCAAAGGTATTGATCTCTTCTTTGCAGACAATGAAAAACCATTACACTGGTAAAATAAAAGTGTCAGCCTCCCATCACGGTTCTTGCTGCCAATGTCTGCTTCTCTGTGTGCAGTGTGGGTGTAAGCCCTTCCATGAGGAGCAGCTGCACCCAGGCGCTAACAGGGTGTCTGAACTCTGCCTTGTAAATTAAATTTAGCTGCTTGATCTGATTGATCATCCACAATATGCAACCAAATATCTGTATCAGTTTGTAATTTTCTTCATATGTTATGCGTCTCATGCACAAGTTGCTTGCTTTCAGCTTTTTTAACTGACAGAGGAAGCAGACCTTCTAAATCAAGAAAGATATCCATATGTCCACGTGTCTCCATGAAGCTGTGATGGTTTGCACCAGCTCTGGATGAGGCTGGAGCATGACGGTGGTGCTGCTGGCTGTCCAGGGGAGCCGGAGCAGGGAGGACCAAGCTGGTGCGAGGCTGCAGGGCACAGGAAAGGGTACATATGGGCTCTGCTCGGTGACATCCAAAATCCAGACACAGACTGTCCAAAGGCATGCTTGCCGTGGCAGGCTGTAGGTAGCTTTTGAACATTTGTTTTGTTTTCTTCTTAGTATGCTGCACCTTTAAAATTTCCAGCCGAGGCCCTTGGAGGGATACACGTATTGGTTGGTTTGCTGCATTCTCTTGATGGGGAGAAAAGCCATCTTAACGGGCAACTCTGCCTCTCCTAAGCTGGGAATGACAGACTTGGTAGTGAGTTATTTGGTTTGATTTTCTGAAGGGACCATGATTATGTGAGGCAGCGATGACCAAGTACTAGTAAGCTTCTTGTCATGAAGAACAGCACTGAAAAGGTTGAGTTTTATGGAGAGGTCTGTCTGCATACACGTGTGACATCTGACCTACCATCCCAAAACGGCTGTGAGGTGGGTGAAGAGCCCTGTGCAAAGCGGGGTCAGGGACCATCCTACCCCTGCTCTGACAGCAGTCAGCTCCAGTTGCCATCTGGGCTGGTGGGGCTTTTCCGTCCCCTGCTCTCAGAGGTGGCCCTCCTGCTGTGATGGGTTTTGCAGCATTAGTCGCATGGGCTTACCCTGAGCTCCGCGATATTGCAATGAATGTTGAAACCGTTAGACACTAGGGATATGACTCAGATGCCTGTGCCAGATAAGTGAAAAGAAAATAAGAACAAAAAGTAAACCCTCCAGAAGGAGGGGAGCGTCTGCGTGCGTGTTTAATTGAACAAGAACCAGGCATTTTAAAGTCTTTCTGAGAAAAACAAGCCTAAACCTTAGGCTAAAATGCTCCACAGCCATTTTGAAAGCCATTCCCTCCCCTCCAGCTGATATAGCAACTGGAACCAGTTTCCATCTCCGTCCCTCTTTTATCTGTTTCCCTTCAGTAAAGTCTGAAGAAAGTATTTCCGCTCCCTCGCCCTGCTTAAATGGGGAGGCTGCCTGATATCCCCTGGGTCCAGGGGAAACAGAATGAGAACTGCGATGGGATGACTTGTTCCGTTACAGACGTGCACTGCCCCTTATCCCCAGGACACAGGGTGCCGAAAGGTGACAGTTCTGTACATGCCTGCAACGGCCTCAAAAACCCGATCTGAAATATACATATATGCTGTGGGAAAGAAGCAGGAGGTTTTTAAGCACACGTCTTTGAAAATATGAGAGCTTAAGAAGAATTGGGTCACATCTGACTGCTACCATCTGGCCCACTTCACTCCAAGATTACCCAGGAATGTATTTCACATGTGCCTTTGGAACAAGATTGTGAGCTGCCAAAAAGAAAATATTTTACAGCTGAGCATTGTGTTTCGCTCTGAGCAGTTCAAATGCAATAACCCAAGGAGGAGGATTCCACCAGAGGGTATCACGCAGGCTGCTCGGGCTCAGCCCCTTTGTTTTGTCTGCACGGTTTTGTAAGATGGGACTCCTCATTGATTGCTGGATTGGGTTAAAAGGTCCTTGGCTGGGACAACGGCTTCCCAATGGAGAGCAATCCTTAAACCGGAGTCCTGGGTCGGCGGCTGACCTTGTGTTAAACTGGAGCCCAGCCTTAAACAAGGCAGCTGACCTTGTGCAAATGGTGCCTCAGGACCACCGGTGAGGAGAGCTGCAGCTGGGTGGAGACACCTCAGGGGGAGGCTGGAGACATCAGAGTACCGCTCCCAACCCAACGGGGAAGCCTTCGCCCAAGGGCTTCACCCTTGTGTCTCAGTTTCACTGTGTGTAGAATGAGGGCATCTCACTTTTGTAAAACTGAGGTGTGCTGCCTTGCCAGAAATATATATATATTTATATAAAGATAAACATTTTTTAATGATATGTTTTAAAACATATAAAAATAGGCATTGTGAAGGTGATGACATTTACTTGCAAAGATCCACAAATTTCTCCATGGCAAACTGGCACGTGGGCCAGGAACTTACACGCTGAAAGAGCACATTGTGCCTGGTGTACTTGGGCTGAAGTAGGTTCATTCCACGCAGCATGAGAAGCCCTTCTCAGTAAAATGGGAAGTGTGAGGGACAGCAGCACTTCCCTGTGCCTCCATCTGGGCATCCTCTAAGAGGAAAGAGAGCTTGTTCCAAATTACTCTAACCAGGATGGAGTTAATCCTCTCTCTGCCTCAAGCTAGAAGGTTTGCAGGACCAGAGCGCTGAGCCAGCTGTGGAGGTTTCATTTCTTCTGGCATGCTGGAGACGGTGGGGTGCTGAGGTTAACGAAAGATACAGGCTCTCTGGGGGATGCTGGGATAATCCTGAGAAAGGGGTGGGAGTGCATTCTTCCTTTCTTTTTTTTTTTTTAAATAATTGGAATCAGCCACAGTTTGAATTCAATTTTGTCTTAATTATTATTTTAAGTTTTGAGGGAGGGGAGTTGTGCTTTTTAAGACTTAAGAAGTGGGGCACTCTCATTTACCTGTAGGGTATGAGCTCTGTCACACAGAGTGCGGTATGAAGCTGTATGTAAGTGTGCAACACTTCTGCTAGCTGGAGCCACCCGTCCCGAGCTTTTAGGGGGTGGGGAGGTGTGTAGTGGGACCAGCTTGATGCTTCAAAAGGAGGGTGGTTGTGAGCAAGTCTTCCTAAGGCCACTAGTCTACAGAGGCATCTCCACACCCTGCCTGCTATTGTGCTGCTGGACCTGCACCAAATTCTTCCACTGTGGTAACAATGGCTAAAATTGGCATAGCCTCAGCAGGGTGGCACCTCTCTCATCTTTCAAGACAAGACTTTTGGGTCAGAACAGATGAGTTTTGGCTGCAACGTGAGGAAAGTAGTTCAGGTTACTTTTGTTCATACAGCAGCTGCACGGTAGACAAAGGGTTCAAATTGCTACACCTTTGTGCTTCATCCCTCTCCAACTTGACCTTAACCAAAAAGAAAAGAAAAAGCAACTCATGAATCATGCTAATTTCTCCCACTGCAAGGGTGTATTTGCTGTATTTGGAAACATTTAGTAAGCAGCTATGAAGTCTTGTTTGTCCTCTAAAATGGAAGAATTTGATAACTTTCATGTTGCAGTCCACACTTGTAAATTATAACAGGCTCCAAATACCAGCAGTGAAAGTGGTGTTTCATGGCTTTGCTGCAGTCTGAAAGCACTGAAGAAAAGAATCAGAATAATGATTCAGAGTAATTCATTGAATTAGTTCTTGATCCACTCTGCCCATTTCTACTAACCTAAAGATAGACTGTGTTTTTATAGTAAATGTCATTTAATCTCAGCTTTCTCTCAAACACACCCAAGGAAGAAGACAGCACTGAGCAGCAAATAAACTTTACCTCAGACTGTGTTTTCCTGGGAATATCTGTGCTCCACCCCAAGAGTCTGTGTGAGCCAGTTGTTCATAACCGCATGTAGTGCTCACCAAGAGAAGGGACTGAGGTTTCTGTAGTCTGGGTATCATTTCCTGGGAAATCTTGTTTTACAAAACACCTGTTGTTGGGTATGTTGAAGGTTTAAGAATTTGTTTTAAAAAAATCTGACACTTCTCAATATTTCCTTTGTTGGTCTCAGTGAAGAATGTCTACAGCATGGGAACACCATCCTAACTAGGGAAAACATTTCCCTAGATTAATACTAGGAAATGCTTAATCTCTGTTTGAGCTATCAGGGAACTTCTTCCAACCCCCGCCCTCTCTTAGCCTAAAATCCCCCATGGAACACCAGTAAAAGCATTTAGGGAGTGAAAACTGTGTGTCTCTTCTCTGCTCATGTCTAAGGCCATTTTCAGAGCCCACAAGCAGAGTTTTCACCTCATATCTCTTCAGGGAGCTGTAGGGCATATAAAGCTCTCAGCTGATGTTTGCTGGGGTCAGTAGGTGCCTTTCATCTGAAACACAGAAGATGTTCCTGGCCCTGTGTGACGCGTCCACATCAGCAGGGGATTTAGATTTTCTTTTGGTGGGAAAAAAATGAAATCCTATAAAGTGAAGTTTGAAATAAACATACCTCCCCCCCGCCCCCTCCATTCTTGAGCATTCCTAGAGTAGTTTGAGCATATTTTTGTCACATTTTCTTCTTCCATTCACATACATTGTGTTACATGCTAAAATCTAGAGCATGTGTAACAGTCTAAATGCACTCACCTGGAAGTGCAGGGCTTCGTTAATGGCAGAGCCTTGTCAATTTACAAAGAACATAATTAGTTCAGGCTCTTTTATAATCTTCCCCTCTGTTATTTCATATGTTTTCCTTTCACTCTCCCAGAGAGAACGGGGGTGCCATACTGCCAGTACAACTGAAGAATGAATTTTTGGTCAATAATTTCTTACAGATAAGAGCACGCCTTTTGAATTCAAACCTGTTTAGCACTAGGTGGCACTCTGCTACAATCTAAATTAGTTTGCCTCAGTTTTGTAGTTTGGTAAACATTTTAGCAATGGGAACAACAAGAAGAGATTACATTAATCAGTAAATTGCTGGGTTAGGCACCCATCTTGTGACACGAGGGGAATTTTAACTAGATCATAAAGCTGGCTGAGCATCTCTAATGTCCACTAGATGAGAGAGCAGGGAGGAAATTAGATCCATGTACTTATTCTAACAGTGCTGTTTGTTGTACTTACTGTTGAGAAATCAGTGTGATGTTCTTTAGGGTAAATAACGCGGTGCCGTTTGGGGAAGTGTTACAATCTGAAATAATTCAAGGCCATGTCAGTAGAGAATAGGATGGGGATTGTGGGACACCTACTAAAAGAGTGGCTGTCCTGCCCCATTTGTTCTTAGTACATTTTGCGTCGTGGAGGCTAGGAGAGGGGAAGCTGCCCTATTTATAATTGTCATGGTTTTGCATTGCCACGTTATTTTTATTTTAATGGACTGAATGTATGGGGTGTGTGAAGATTCTATAGAGAGTTGGATTTCTGGGACAAATACTGCCTGGGTGGGTGCAACACCAACTATTGGTCCAAGGGGAGGATGGGGTCCTGGTAGTGGGTAACGATGTGGGCATGTTTGCAGAGCAAATCACTCCAGGAGGAAATGAAACCAACGGATGTAGGGCTTGAGCGCTGGAACTCAATTTCTAGTCATAAATAATAATCTGGAAACTCTGGAGTGAGGCATTGTGATCCATCCAAGCTTTAATTCCAGGAAGAGGTGTTGTCTGGGAATGCTGCTGAAGTTCTCCTCTAGTGACATCAATAGCTTGACAAATGGAAGAGGAGTGTCTCATGCACCACATACCTGAGAACGAGCTCTCAAATTCTGTCTCGTGGGGCTAACTATGGGCAATAAGGTAATTTCCTGGAATATGACTGAGTGAAAATCCTCTGCAACCAAATATTTCAGGAACAGAATCAGGTGCCCTAATTTCAATTAACAGAGGTTGTGTCTATGTTAAAAAGTAACGTGGCCCAGCAGAAGCAAACCTGTGGATCTAAACACTTGGAGCTGAACTCCTTAGCAACCATGCTTTACAGATTTTAAGCACGTATACTTCGGGCTAGCTCTAGCCTGGCCCCACTGAGTGCCCTCTAACACCTGGAAGATGTTACATGCCCTCTTAAGACATCTTCTAAGCAGGTTTCACATGAAAGGAGCCTGGTTTGCAACCTGTTAGACTGCTTGGGGATGTGAACTGAAGCACACTCAGGTGATGACACCCAGGACATTTGCTTTAGATGTTCTTTCCTGATCCAGGTTAAAAAACCCCCCTGTGCCCTAGGGCAGCCAACATCTAGACACTGAGCCCTTATCTCCCCCTTGGAGGTGATCAAAGCACTGGAAGACATTACTGTTCTGAGTAGCTCCTACACCATCTCTCCTCATGCAGCTGAGTTGCACGTCATAGACCGTCAGCCAGTATCAGTGATCAGCCCCGAGCAGCGTAGCACAAATGCTACGTATGCTCTCTGCGTACGTTCAGACCCTTTGTATTCATGGATGGGACAGAATTTGTATATGTGCTGCTCATCAGGAAGAAATAGTATTCGAAAAACTCAGCTCGCGAATGCTGTTAAGAAAAATATGTGACTTGGAAAACGACTGTCAACTGTTGATCTTACACCAATGTTGTTCCTGGGCAGCTTCAGAGGAAGGGTGACCTATTGCTCAGGACAGAAACCCAGCCCTGGGATTACTGTTTTGATGTTTGAATTCTGATGATACAGACTTCCTATGTGACCACGAACACCGAAGGCTGGATTCAAAGGCTCAGCTGTTTTAGCCTAACTCATGCCCTAACTCACAGAGTTTAGGACCTCAGACTCTGCAGTTAGTACATGATGAGAGTTAGGATGTGAGATGGGAAAACGAAGCATCTCTGCTGCTGACCAGAGAAGAAAGAGTTGTTGGTTAAGCTGAGGCATGTAGGGAAATTTCTTTTGTTCGACAGAGCTTAAAAGCATAGATGAGGCTGCTGGAGGTACCTGATCCCTTGGCAGCCAGAGACGGCAGTCCCCCCAGTGGGATGGCAGCCAAAGGCATTTTCTGAGAAACCTGAGCAGAACTCACTGTTCGTCCTTCACAATGCGGCTGACGGAGCAGGAGAAAGGCAACGTTTTTTGTGAATTAGTTTAGGTCTGAGATATCTTATCCAGGTATCCTGGGGACCCTGGGTTCAGTTTCTTCCTTGGCACATGGAAGTGCATATCCAGATTTACTGTTTGTCAGGTAGACCTCCGGCAGATCGCCTGCACAGTTCCTGCCAAACCCACTTCTGGCTGCACACAGTGCTGGGCGAACCTCTTCCCAAAGACAAACCGCTTCCAAACTGCATACACTCGCTGCCTGCACAGCAAAACACTTTTTCAGCACTGTTTTTCCCGGGTAGCTGTCTTCAGAGCAGAGACATCCACCTCACCCGGCTCGAATGAGGCAGGTGCCAAAAACCCTGTTCAAAGGGTTCTCCCCTTGGGGGCAAACTGCTCTGTAGCTTTTCAGGCAGCTCACCTCCACGGTTCCTGCCGAACCCACTTGTGGCTGCACACAGTGCTGGGCGATCCGCTTCCCAAACCGCTTCCAAACTGCACACACTCGCTGCCCGCACAGCAGAGCACTGTTTCAGCACTGTTTCTCCCGACTGCCTAGCTTCAGAGCAGAGACATCCACCTCTCCTTGCTCCAATGCAGCAGGTGCCAAAAACCCTGTTCAAAGGGTTCTCCCCTTGGGGGCAAACTGCTCTGGAGCTTTTCAGGCAGCTCGCCTGCACGGTTCTTACCGAACCCACTTCTGGCTGCACACAGTGCTGGGCGAACCGCTTCCCGAAGACGAACCGCTTCCAAACTGCACACACTCGCTGCCCGCACAGCAGAGCACCATTGCAGCACTATCTTTCCCGGCTGCCTAGCTTCAGAGCAGAGATCTCCACCTCGCCATGCTCGAATGAGGCAGGTGCCAAAAACCCTGTTCAAAGTGTTCTCCCCTTGAGGGCAAACAGCTCTGGAGCTTTTCAGGCAGCTCGCCTGTACAGATCCTGCCAAACCCACTTCTGGCTTCACACAGTGCTGGGCGAACCGCTTCCCAAAGACGAACCACTTCCAAACTGCACACACTCGCTGCCCGCACAGCAAAACACTCTTTTAGCACTGATTTTCCCGGTTGGCTGTCTGCAGAGCAGAGACATCCACCTCGCCCTGCTCCAATGCAGCAGGTGCCAAAAACCCTGTTCAAAGGGTTCTCCCCTTGGAGGCAAACTGCTCTGGAGCTTTTCAGGCAGCTCGCCTGCACGGTTCCTGCCGAACCCACTTCTGGCTTCACACAGTGCTGGGCGAACCGCTTCCCAAAGACGAACCATTCCAAACTGCACACACTCGCTAACCGCACAGCAGAACACTCTTCAGCACTGATTTTCCCGGCTGCCTAGCTTCATAGAATCATAGAATGGTTTAGGTTGGAAGGGACCTTGAAGATCATCGAGTTCCAAGCCCCCTGCCATAGGTAGGGACACCTCCCACTGGACCAGGTTGCCCAAGGCCACGTCCAGCCTGGCCTTGAACACCTCCAGGGATGGGGCTTCAACAACCTCTCTGGGCAACCTGTTCCAGTGCCTCACCACCCTTAAAGTGAAAAACTTCTTCCTAATGTTTAATCTAAACCTGCCCTCTTCTACCTTAAAGCCGTTCCCCCTTGCCCTTTCACTACATGCCCTAGTAAAAAGTCCTTCCCCAGCTCTCCTGTAGGCCCCCTTTAGGTACTGGAAGGCCGCAATAAGATCTCCCTGGAGCCTTCTCTTCTCCACGCTGAACAGCCCCAACTCTCTCAGCCTCTCCTCATAGCAGAGGTGCTCCATCCCTCTGATCATCCTCGTGGCTCTCCTCTGGACGCGCTCCAGCAGGTCCATGTCCTTCTTATGTTGGGGACTCCAGAGCTGGACGCAGTACTCCAGGTGGGGTCTCACGAGAGCGGAGTAGAGGGGCAGAATCACCTCCCTTGACCTGCTCACCACACTTCTTCTGATGCAGCCCAGGATACGGTTGGCCTTCTGGGCTGCGATCGCACACTGCTTGCTCATGTCGAGCTTCTCATCAATCATCACCCCCAGGTCCTTCTCCACAGGGCTGCTCTCCAGCCATTCTCCGCCGAGCCTGTATTTGTGCTTGGGATTGCCCCGACCCAGATGTAGGACCTGGCACTTGGCCTTGTTGAACTGCATGAGGTTGGCTTGGGCCCACCTCTCCAGCCTGTCCAGGTCCCTCTGGATGGCATCCCTCCCCTCAAGCGTGTCTGCCTCGCCAAACAGCTTGGTATCATCAGCAAACTTGCTGAGGGTGCACTCTACCCCACTGTCCATGTCGCTGACAAAGATGTTGAACAGTACGGGTCCCAGTACCGACCCCTGAGGAACGCCACTCGTCACTTCTCTCCACTTGGACACAGAGCCGTTGACTGCAACCCTTTGAGTGCAACCATCCAGCCAGTTCTTTATCCACCAAGTGGTCCATTTATCAAATCCATGTCTCTTCAATTTAGAGACCAGGATATCGTGTGGGATATCTTCAGGGACATCTTCAACTAGATCAGGTTGCTCAGAGCCCCGTCCAACCTGACCTTGAATGTTTCCAGGGATGGGCCATCTACCACCTCTCTGGGTAACCTGTTCCAGTGTTTCACCACCCTCCTGGTAAAAAATGTATCCCTTCTATCTAGTCCAAATCTAACCCTCTTTTAGTTTGAAACCATTACCCCTTGTCCTATTGGAACAGGCCCTGCTCAAAAGTTTGTTCCCATCTTTCCTGTAGGCCCCCTTTAGGTACTGGAAGGTTGCTGAATCACTTTACTCGACCTGCTGGCCACACTTGTTTTGATGCAGCCCACGATACAGTTGGCCTTCTGGGCTGCGACCACACATTGTCTGCTTATGTCCAGCTTTTCATCCACCAGGAGCCCCAGGTCCTTCTCGGCAGGGCTACTCTCAATCCCTTCATCCCCCAGCCTGTATTGATACTGGGGCTTGTCCCAACCCAGGTGCAGGACCCTGCAGTTGGCCTTGTTGAACCTGATGAAGTTCACATGGGCCCACCTCTCCAGCCTGACCAGGTCCCTCTGGATGGCATCTCATTCTTCAGGCATCTCAACCGCACCACTCAGCTTGGTGTTGTCCACAAGCTTGCCGAGGGTGCCCTCGATCCCACTGTCTATGTAACTGATGAAGCTATTAAACAGTACTGGTCCTAACAGGGACCCCTGAGGGAGCCTACTTGTCACCAGTCTCCATCTGGACACTGAGCTGTTGACCACTACCCTCTGGATGCAACCATCCAACCAGTTCCTCATACACCAAATGGTGCACTCGTCAAATCCATCTCTCATTTAGAGAGAATTTAGAGAGAAGGATGTTGCAGGGGACCGTGTCAAGCAGAAGTCCAGATAGATGACATCCATAACTCTTCCCTTGTCCACTGATGTAGTCACTAGGTTGGTAAGGCAGGGATTGCCCTTGGTGAAGGCATGCTGGCCTGTCTTGAGTGACTTCCCTGTTCTCCATGTGCCTTTGCGTAGCTTCCAGGAGGATCTGTTCCATGATCTTCCCAGGCACAGTGGTGAGGCTGACAGGTTGGTAGTTCCCAGGGTCCTCCTTTTAACCCTTTTTTAAAAATGGGTGCAATGTTTGCCTTTTTCCAGTCACAGGGGAATTTACGTGACTGCCATGGCTTTTCAAATATGACGGAGAGTGGCTTGGCATGCCTACTTATTGACTTTGTGATGTCCGACTGAGTATCCAGCTAGAAGCAAACATTCACTGTTGATGGTTCAGGTGTTGAAAGCAGGTAAGATCCTAATTTTATTTTGTCTGTTACATTTAGGAGGAGCAGGCGGAAGCGGTATTGTCAGCTGCTGTCCAGACAGGTTCTTTAGAACTTCTGACAGGATGCATTAAACATTGGACATCTGAAGGTAATACTTCTTCCATTGTTTTTAGTTGATACATTTTTTTTTTAGTTTGAAACCGTTGATTCATTTCTTTTTTGTTCTCTTTTATTTAAAGAACAGCCAAGTTCTGATGCTACTTTGCGGTTTGTTCTGGAGTAGACATGGAACAAAGTGATCTCTGCAAAAGAAGAATTGGACCAGATATGTGAGTATGAGTGTAGTCATTCTGCAAACATCAAATCATTCTTTCACATTGAGCTCCTTCGGTAATCTGCCGGTATATAATGTTGCACACGGTTCTTTAAGTGCACTTTGAAATTCTGAAATTGCTCTGTTGGCTAACAATTTAATATTTATTCTTGAAAAGGTATTCCGCTGTTTGATGGCTCGTGCAACTTCATTGACCCACAGACATTACAGTCTCTTCAGCACTGCCAGTTGCTTTTGAGCAACCTTAGCACAGTCTTAAACTGTTTTCTAGCAGAAGCACAAGAGCTTACTGAAAAAGGTTTGTAGTAGTGCTACAAAATCTTTGGTATGTTTTATTAAGATTGGAATTATGCTTGGCTTGCAATTGTGGCAACATGGGCTTTTTTTGTTTTTGATAATTGGAAGGCAGTCCCATTTAGCTGGGAGAAGGGGCTTAAATCTGAGAAGTTGGGGCTACCACTTCATATGTATCGAGTTCAGGGAAATAGTTTGTTGTGGAGTTCCTGCAAGTGGGTAGGGGAGGCTACATTCAGCAAGAAGCTCTGTAGGCAACTGAGTTGGAATTACAGCAACCGAACGTGGCAATGCCGACAACTATTCTTTTTAATTCTTAGCTAGCAGTTTATAATTCTTTGCAGACATTGTGTTGCAAATTGGTAAATAATATGAAGGAAGCATAAACGAGTAACTTGTAAAGTAAGTCACTTGAGTTTCTATAGCTTTTTATATCAGAAATTGTTCCTGGCGTATTGAGGAAACCAAAGATTATCCCTTTGGTATTGAAAACTCTCTGCTACGTGAAAACCAAATGTCTTATTCTTGAGTGTATTTCATAGTTCAGGCTTTATTTTTTTATTTTAACCTTCAGTGAATCTAGTTTTTTGTAGGGCTTGCTTTTTGTTATGGTGGTGATTGTGGTTTTTTCCTTCAAATGAGGAAGTGATTTAGTCTGATGAAGGGAGTTTTGTAGAAATGAAAGGAATTGTGTAACACGAATCATCTTACGCCTTTTTCCAGGTTTTGCAGACTTGACCAACAAGCGAGTGGTAACTAGACTCATTTCTTTGTATGCACAAGTGGTCATCTGGTTCTGTCGATCGGGTCTCCTTCCAGAGGGTCTAGGTAAGCATAAACTGTAATACGTGTGTAAGAAGGAGACCATCCAGTAAGTGACTCCTATGAACACCCGCTTAGCCATGTTTTTGTAAACGTTTGGTCAATAATAAGTCATGTTGGTTCAGTGACAGGGTGTGCTGCAGTTCTGCTGGTGAAATTGAGATTTTACTGCTTTTTCAAACACGTAGTGTAGAACAACGCAAGCAGTTTCTTTCCTGGATGTTTTTCAGAAATAGCAATAAGCCTCTGTCTTCAAGGAGTCGCTTGTGTCCACAGCTTGAAACACTTGGGATTTTAAACATATTACTATTAAACAACAAATACTGGAGCACTCGTTTTTGCAGTAAAAGCATTACCTGCATGTTTTGAACTTTTTATTCATTGCTTGAGGAAAAAGTACACCTTGGAAATACTTCTTTATTTGGATGGACTGTAAATTCCATTGTCAGTCTTAATTGTCTTACAAGCGCTCGCGTGACATGGTTAACAACCATTCCCTTTGAGAATTGTTTTCAGCTTACCTTACGTGTTCTGAATGCTGCATCAGCTGTAAACTGGAAATGGGTCTTGAGACAAGAAGGAATTGAATCTTGTGTCTTACACCTCTTTTTAGCAAAGGCAGACACGGGAGTGGCTTCTTTCAGAGTTGGAGGCTTCTTGACGCTTGGCTTGTATGACCTTCTGTCTTTTTAGTCAAAACATTTTGGTTTACAAATGTGATATTGCTTCTTTAGCTTGCTTTTACTTTATTGCTTGTAGATGATGGTATGCATTTGCCTAGACCGTTCTACAATTATCCTCTGATTCAGAGCTACTATACTGGTCATCGACAGAAACTTGAGCGTTTATCAAGGTAAGACTTCCCGGAAAACTCTAGGAATGCTCCACTGCAAATTCAGAACTGGATGTGAACGGCTTTCACTCAACAGTTGTATTGGCTACGCATAATGCATTTGCCAGCAATGCTCTTGACTTCAGTGATGCATGTGTTCTGTTGAACACAGAGGTTACTTTCCTGTGTTAAAATGTTGGCACGTACCTCTGCTTCGTCCCATTTGTCGGTATCATCATTTTTTTGTTGTGTACTTAATTCCTCGACTAATCTGTGTAATTTGTGGCTACTGAAAAAGATCATGTGATTAGGATAGGATCAGTCATCTCCAGTTCAGGAAAGCGCAGCGTTCACAGAACAATTGTTTTGGAAGTAGAAGAAAGCGTGTTGTTAAAAAAACTCAACTCTTTCATTGTGTGCTTTTTCTGCTTTTTATCATGGGGAAATTAAAGGGTAGTACCGCAGTCAGCAGAAGACTGTGATGGACATTTCAAAAGTTGAGCCATCCCCGATGGTAATGGTCTGTGTATAGAAACATAAATGCTGCTTAAGGTGCTGCTAAAATTGACCTGCATGCTCAGCTGTCTGAAAGTAACTTTTTCTCAGGAACAAAAGGGAGATGCTGAGAACAAAATGTGGAATTTCCATTATGTTGTCTCAGAGCTGTGTATTGGAACGCTCCAATTTGAGGCATTAGATTGTGTCAAAGAAGAGTTGTGGTATTTTGATACTGCTACGTTTCCTCTGTTACGCAGTATGAGAGGGGTTATTTCTGGCACGTAAAGAACTTGGTTACACTTCCTTTGTATTGCAAGGAATACAACAAGAAAGAAAGCCCGAAAACTAAAAGGTCATTGCAACTTTTCCCTTAATAAGAGAGCTTTTAGGGTTTCTATTTTGAACTCCTTGAATAATTGAACATGAACTAACAAAGATCTTTCACCTGACTCAGAAATTTCTTTCAAGTCTATTTGAAGTCACAATCGTGCCTTTGTATGGCTGCTACTTTCTTTGATTCAGAGGAGCTGGGTTTTTTTGTTCTGACTGGAGGAAGTCTGTTACAGTGAGAAGCTGGAATTAGTGTTTTACTCTGTCCCAATCCTTGCTCCCTTTTGTTCCAGAGGAACATGGGATTCTGACTGCTTGATGATTGATGGAATGGTCTCCCAGTTAGGAGACCAAGTCGAGAAGTTGTGGCGGAGAGATGAAGGAGGAACTGGGAAGTACCCACCTGCTAGTTTACATGTGAGTGTTCCGTTCACTGAAAACAACAACAAACCACACCCCACTCCCCAAACCCCACTCAAAAGCAAATGATTTATGAAAGACGGGAGTGTTTTAAAATAAACTTTTAATTTTTCATTTCAGGCACTGCTGGATTTCTATTTGAGAGCAAAATTACAGAATTGCTTTTGTTATTTGTTGCCTAACCCGAGAGGGGAGCCTTGAGAGCTCCCGTTTAAGAATGGGTTTACCCCAGAGCTGTCTTGTTAGAATATGTCCCAAAAAACGGATGTGAGAAAGAGAAAATGATGCTACCAATGAGTGATCTGCATCCCAGTTTAAATCCAGTATTAATCATTGAGAGCTGAGCTCTATTGTACAGACGCCACAATTTACATTGGTTTATATACTCTGGAAAAGAGGGGAAAAAACAACTGTAGACTTTGTTTCCTTGAATAATTAAGCATTGGATGTTCAAATGTTTTGCGTGTCCAGCTGGTAGGTCCACTGACTCAAGAGGGAGCCTGAGTTTGTAACTGAAGTATTTAAATACCTGAAGTTAACCTTTTTGAATGCCTCACAGAGATCAGAGTATTTCTTTCTGGTTATTTATTCAGAATGCAATTTTGTGGCGGGGACCTGACTATCTTTAGGTTATAATAATAGCTTAAAGACTAAGACATTAGCATTTTCTGCTTCCTACCACTTTTCTATTCTTACTTCATTCTGTTTTTCTAAAGGTAACGTGATAAATTGTTCGTCTTCCAAATTGATTAGCCTTAATGAGATACGTGATGTCAGACAATTTACTTGCTGCTAGATATCATGCGTTCCTTTCCGAATAAAACAGAAACTTCAGTCGACTCCTTCCCAACTGCCTTTGCTATCCCTTGGGGTTTTGTTAAGCTCGTTCAAGGCTTTTGGCTTCTAGATCACAATGATTATGATGTAAGTATACTATGATTTGGTTAGACATACATGGCAGTACAAAGCTAGAATCTCTAAAATGATTTTAAAAAATTGGTGCTTAGCTAATTACGGGTGCTAAAACATTAGAAGCTTTTTTGTAACACTGCTACATCTTCTGCAATAAACTATGATTTGAAATTTTGTTTTAATTAGTTTGACAGGAACTTGGGGAAAACAAAGAGGAAATCAACTTTAATAATGCTTGTTATTTGAATTTTCAAAGCCATCCGTTTGAGTTGTTTTCAGCAGGCTGCCTGGGCACTTTCTCACAAAGCATGTTTTAGGTCCTTGAAATATTGAAACCATGATCGTAGCAGCACGATTTAGACAGAAGACTGCAGAAGTGACTTTTCAACCTAATTCACGTTCTTTCTGATGCTGGAGGTTGTTCTTTGCCTGTCACAATGTTAATATAATCTGTTTGTCTGGGAGAGAAACTTAGTATTTAGTAACGTATTTATAAAAGGTGGGGTTTGTATACAGAGGTTGGTTAACCTAGAAAAGTGTGAATGACTCCTTTTAAGGCACTCACTTTGTTCTCTATTGCTGACTAATTTTCTTCCCGCAAATACTTAAGAATTTTCATTTCCCTGTCCTGTGTCTAGTATTTCATTAGTTAGTCACATCAGTTTATTTAATAACACACATTCACCCTTACTTCAGAAACTTTTGAGTATTTTTGTTGCGTGTTCCTATGCTTATATGGCAATAAACCTGATCTCTAACTTCTGCAGAATTCGCTGGCCCTGCTCTTTCATCCAGCTACAATCCAAACCGTCTCGTGGCAACATAAGAGAGTTATTCAATCCCTCATGTGCCAAGGAGAGCACAGGCAAGCCCTCAGATACATACAGATGATGAAGCCGTCAATGTCAAGCAGTAGTGAAGTGCAGCTTTTCCTCACTGTGTTGCTGTCCAATAGGTAAAGAAATCTATTCCCACCATTTTGGCACGCAAATCTGGTGAAAAGTGGGGAACAAATAATATGAAGCGTGATCCCCTAAGCTTCCTTTAAACTTTGACTGCAATAATTTGGGGGCGTCTTCTTGGTGATATTATTAACATTCCTTTACATCTCAAAAACTTAATCACAGGTGCGTGGTGGAGGCTTGGGGTCTGTTGCAGCAACAGGCCACACAGTTAAACTTCGAAGAGCTGTTAAAACACATGTATGAAACCTGCCAGGAGATGGGACTAATGGAAGACTTACTGAAGCTGCCTTTCACAGACATGGAACAAGTAAGCGTGGGCAAGAAAAAAATCTTAAATGTCTCTTTGAGCGGAGGAGAGGCAGAATTGTAACTGAATTTTGAAATGCGTTCTTTTGTTCTTTGTCATAGGAGTGTTTGGAGAGGTTTTTACAGACCGATGCTGGCGTTCAGAATCATGAATTTCTTTTAGTCCACCATCTGCAGCGTGCCAACTATACCCCAGCACTACAGTTGAATCAGTCAATGAAGGTTAATCTTATGGTAAGTGTGAAAGTTCTGCCAAGCGTGCAAGTTTCCGTTAGGTGTTCGTAGCCATTTTAGATAGTACTCAATAAAAATCCTGCTTTGTTTTTCATGCCATTGTTTGAAACGCTGTGAATCAGTTGCTACACCTTAAGTTACAGCTGAACCTAAAAGTTGAACAAAGCATTTCACTACTCCAAAGCTACTGTGTGAAATTATAAACTAAATGTTACAGATGATGTTCTGTTGCTATTCTAGTCTTCCTTCCACTTTGCTAAGAATACCAAGTAAAATTGGTGTGTGCTGATGGGTAGAACTTGCTGCTGTTCTGTGCAGGGGATGCATTTTACCATAGCTGCAGAGGAAACCCAGTCAGTAATTAGAAATAGCAGTTAGGTCCGTGCAATGAATTTCTTGTAATTAGTTAATGTTTTGCTTTGTGGTTCTCCTTCATCAGAATGATCGTGATCCTCGCTTGAGAGAGAGAGCAGTTGTTAGAAATTCTATATTAGAGCAATATGGCAAGATCCTTCCCCGAATTCAAAGGAAGCTGGCTGTTGAGAGAGCCAAGCCTTACCACGTGCCTTCATCGGTCTTAAGAGAAGGTAACTTTTAGGAGGGGGAATATAGTGGACAACTCACCATCACTTTGATTACACAAGGCTGATATTTTTTCCTTCTTGCCTTACAGTCTCAAGACCAAAGCCATTATCAACAGTAACAAAACAAGCTTATGCAGGAAATGTGCATACAAGAGCAACTTTCGTCAGTAATGTGTTGGCCAAAATCAGAGAAGTCTGGGCAGGAAACGAGCAGAAACCCAGTTTCTCACAATGTGATAGGTAAGCAGCCTTTTAACACAGTTGAGTCTTGAGCTACAGGTGCGGAGCGGGAGAGAGAGAGAGAAAAACCCTATTTTCATTATGTGATTGTTTTGGAGGGAAGGTGCACATGACTAAAGCTTTCTTTGGCTTTTTTGCACGTACGGTATAGAACACTTAAGAATCAATACTTCATAAGTAATATTTGGAGAGAGAGCTTTTCTGCTATGAAAATCTCACTTATGCAAATACATATATAGTCGCATTATGGTAAATGTATTTACAGAATTTGAGCTGGCTGAAACTCAAACTTTGAATACCACTAAGGTACTGGTGTACAGATTTTGATGGACTTGATCGTGGGATCAAGCAGTAATCTTTTACCGCTTCCTGCCCAGTTGCTGCTTCGTTTCCGCCTTTTTTATGTGAAATTAGGCAGAATTCTAAAGAGCGGGAAAGAGGCTCGTAGCTGTCCGATGATTTTCCTACCAGTGGCATGGACAAATAAACTTGAATTCTGGCACGTGTGGACTTTGGGGGAATGGAAGTCCGTTACATTTTCCTTCTAATTGTAGACCTAGAGCTACAGAACCACCAGCCACAACACATCCTCTCCCTGATGCAGAGTTGCGCAATGCATTTGTTGGGACACCAATTACAAAATCTTCACGAAAGCGTTCCAGGTATACTAGATTTGGCATGACTTTTTCCAAAAGGTGTTGCTTCTCGTATACGTATGGATGGATGCGTGTGTGGACTTTCTGTGTTTTCAAAGTGTTTGCATTCCATTTTGTGTCTGTGAAAGAAAAGGTCAACTTAGGCACAGAACTAAGGGGAGAATTTGAAGTGGTCCCAGCGTTGCAATGTAGATGAATTTTCTTCTGGCGTGAGACTTACATGACTTGTGCAGTTTGAAATGGGATTTCTCTTGCCTCAGTGGCAGTGCTTTGGGAAATTAAGTATGAAATGTAACGAACTACTTAAGAAACCAGAAGATGCCTGTAACTTGTTCGTGGGCCTGATACATCACCCGAACAGGGAGGATTCACCCGTATTTCTTGTTCCTTGAATGTCTTTGTTATGTGTCATGTCAGATTTCTTGAATGCAGCATGATTTTCTTCCCCATTTATTTATTTTAATCTTTTAAATTGTGTCTCTTACCAGATTGCCGGATTTGCTGGTCCATCCTGTTCCTTCATGTTCTCCAGCGCAGGCTGGTAGCTGGCAGTCCCCATGCAGAGCTTCCACTTCATTCATGGCATCCAGCCCATTTGGATCAAATATGCACGGTTCCGTCTCACAAAAGATATTTTCAGGAACATCAGAGCTGAATTTACTTGAGACTCCTCTTGTGGTTAAGGTCTGTATTTCAAAAAAACCAACAACAACCAACCACACCAAAAGCCGGTAAACTTGGTTTAAAATGAAACCACCAAAGTATTTAACACAAACACTGTTGCATTCACATTGTGGAATATTTTCAGCGTGTGCGTGATTATTGCATATACAGTCCTTTTGGAAGCGGTGCATTAGGACCAGTCCTGAAGAGGGGAAGCTTAGTTCCAACTTAGTTGCAGCGTGCAGCTTTGTCCCACAGCTTTGTGAAATACACTTGTTTATATTGCATGGAGGAAAGTAAGTTAACATGGGACTTTTTGATGTACTGAGATACTTAAAGATGCACTTTGTAGCTTAAGCGTCTCATTATTTAAGTGCTCCGTAGCTCTGTATAGCTTGACTTGCATACGTACAAGAAGGAATGTATATGCTTCAGTTTAGGTATTTTTACAGCAGTGCCACCTAATTTAGTCTAGTGCACAGATTGGTTAATTAGTGAAAACATAAGCTATCGCCTCTGCTTTGCTGATTGTCATTTTGCATGGCAGTGTTTTCAGTCACTGGATCCGGGATAAAAATTGAAGTTGTGCCTTGAAGAGTAATGTACAAATTGCTAAAAGTACTGGGACGGGAGATAACATTGCATCCAACAAGATGCCATAGCCTTCTTTCTTCGTGAAATTAATTTGAAAAAGAACATTTTGTGTTGGCATTACTAAGAAGAAAAAAAAAGCTCAAAAAATCGATTAAACCCCTTGATTTTTATGTTCCATGGTTTTCGTACCTTTGGTAAAAGAGCAGTGCGGAGGCAAAACTTTGTCCTCTCTGCTGGTACAAACTCCGTTTGTAATTTAAACGAATACTTTTGACAAGGGAAGCCTTCTGGTTTTGAGTTTTAACTGCTTTTTAATCAAATGGTTTTCTTTCTTTTCATAGAGAGCTAAAGTTTTGGCCACAACTGCTTCTTGTTTTCCTGGGTTTACTCCTCGGTCTATTCTCAGATCCAGCCTTCGCACCACACCCCTAGCAACTCCCTCTGCGTCTCCGGGACGATCAGTTACTCCTCCCCTACGAGCAAAGAAACGTAGAGTATATTTCAGGAAGAGAACTCGAATGCAAAATGGACTGTTGGGGTAAGCTGGGCTGTAGTTAGTGAATTTTCCAATTAAAGGCTTTGTAGACTGTGACTGGATTTGGATTTTCATAAAGTTTGTCAAAAGTCCCTATATTGAGAATTGGAATTGCAAATCAGAATGGCCAACTTGAATTTGGTTGTAAAAGGTTACGTTAGACCTTCTGTAACTTCACGGGCCTGCAGGAACATATTCCTATAAAATACCAGTGACCTTGGTGGTTTTTACTCAAGTGTTGTTAGGAGCTGTGAGCGTTCCAAATTGCTAGTCCAGCTTCCCACTCTACCTTACCAAGTGGTAGTATGGCAGGGAGGTAATGTAGATTGAGCCAGTTGTTTGGGTTTGTTAAGCTTTGTGAATTAACCATCTCTGAAAGCAACAAATGTCATGAGCTGTACTTAATTTAATCTCTTTTTGCAAGGCTGGATTTGCTTAAATTATGGCAAAAATAGACTCCTGATGAAGAGAGCTGTAGCGCTGTCTCTTCTCTCGCCCTAAAGTTCTCGGGTTTGCTTCTTGCCTTGCACCAGGGAGAGCATTCGGATAGTTGTCAATGGAAGTTGGTCCATCTGAAAGGTGCCCCCTTCTCCTCCTCCTTTTGTTCTCTTGCTTGGATTCCCCAATTCAACTCATCATGCAGTTGCCGCAGTAACGTACCAAACTCAGGGGCAGAACAGGGGCATGCGCTAGTGTCTACATGTGGGAGCTTTCTGTACACGTCCAAACAAACTGTCATAATCTGTTTTTGTTATACCTTTCATTGCCTGTTCTAAAGAGCTATTGAATTGTAACAAGAGGCGCTCTCTCCCATATGAAGTTCCTACTAATATTGCAGTGCAGCCAGATGAATTTACTTGTTCCATGCTCCAGGCATAGTGAACACTAAAATATTTTGGTAGTGCGTACAAGTTGAAGAGGCAAGCATAAAAAAAGAAGAATCTGGAGTTATGATTTGAGGTACGCAAAGCTCCCTCTTCTTGAAAACACAGGAGCTAACCCAGTGAGCAGTCTTGAGATGACATAAATATGTATGCTATATGTTTGGGGTTTTTTCTTGTTTTGACAAAAAGTGTATGCCTTGTATTGATCGTATAATTTTTGTGTGTGTGTTTTGTGGTTGGTTTTTTTTTAAAGGTTACAGAAGATGATAAAGCCCTGTGTGGACCTTCATCTGAGCATGATCTTGGAGTTGTGGAGGATGCTTGGTCTGAAAGCAGAGATAAAACAACTCAGTTTACTCTGAGCAATCCTGAGGACGGTTGTGCTGAAATGGATGAGTCTTCAGAAAGCATACCTGGAGATGGTTTGGAGAAAAAGGATGTCAGCAAGGAAAAAGGTAACTTCTCTCCTAGGTCAGACCAAACTACTTTGGAGTATCATGATGCAGAATCACCTGTCGATTTTGAAGATGATGTCATCTTTATAGCTGCTAAACCAGCTAATTCTTCCATGGAAGAAACTGCCGATGTTCAAGAATCGGAGAAGGAAGAAGACAGTGAAATGGTTGAAGAGAAACCTTTCCAGATGGAACAACCAGATTCATCGGAACTAAGAAAAGAAACCAGCGTGTTTCATCCTACGATCACCTAAGTTTCTGAATTTTTCAAATGTCTTCAAAAGGTTAAATTACTGATGAGTGCAACGGTTAATGATGAGCATTCGCAACTGTCCTAGGCTTTTAAACTGGCCGCGGTGTTTTGGGTTTGTTTTCAGGTATCCTAGACGTTATGAATGTATACTGCTGTTGGCTGGCATTTCTTGTGTGCGCCTGCAGCTGAGAGGCAGCAGTGATCTGTGGGAGTTTTGAGAGGGATACAAGTTGAAAGTTTAGGCTTCCCTTTCTGTTTTAGGGGTACCTCTGTAGGCTGCAAGTTTTTTACAGCAAGTTTAGCGTATGACATGCCTGTACTAGATAGGTGCAGGGGGGCGGTTTATTTTGTTTTATTTTTTTGTTTTTAACCACCTCATTAGTACTCGCTTACATAGTTTTCTTGTGGAAGTGAATCTGCTTGTGTATCTGCTTATGGTAGCTACGCTTTCCGATTTTGCTGGCTCAACAGCTTATGCAGCCTTTTCCAAGCCTATGTCAGTTGGTCTTTGGTAATTCAGCTCAATCCAACTCATTCCAGCCAGTCCAGCTGCTGAGGATGTGTTCATCTGAGCAGGTCTGCTGGCAGATTAGAAGAGATGTAGCTCACTTGCTGGTGAGCAGTGATGAAGAGCTGGGAATGAAAGTAGTGCAGGAATGGGGAGATGATGTGCAAACACAGCTACAGTCAGCACTTGACAAACAGAGCTCAGCGCGTTCAACTCTTTATAAAATAAGTTTGCTCTTCCTGGGACATGGATGTGAGTGTCGGAGTTCTGTGTCTGAGGTCTGTAAACAGTTTGTAGCACTGAGTGTGTACTCCAGTATCAGTGCATCATTTGCATGCCGATTCAGTCTGAAGTTGAACCTGTTGAGATCAGAACAGGATAGCAAGCAGCTGGGTTTCTCTGTCAGTGTCTTCTTTGGTCAGTCACTGGAGACAAGAACAAAGAAAGACCTTCGGTGCATTCTTGTAGAAGGGGGCAAATGGAGTCAAGAAAGGAAAGAAGCATTGCTGGAATGAGATAAATATCAAAGGAGAAATCAGAAAACTTACCACCCAATTTTAAGAAGGAGGGACGTTTTCTGAAGCTTTTATGTATTACGTCAGTAACATACCAAGTTTAGTTTGTAAACAGAGTATCAATGGTCATTTAGTTTTCTTGACTGAAATTATGTGTGAGAGTTCTTGTTTTACTGGAAAGAAGAAGAATTCACGCCTTCTGTGCATTTGAAGTCTGGGTAGCATTATTTTGTTAGATCACTACCCTGGATGAAATGCATGAAGGCTCACTTTAAAATCATATGAGCGTTTGAAAAGAAATGATGTGAAGTGCAACAGGGAAGTCATGCATCTGTCTGTTTTTGTAGGACTTGTGGAAGAATCAAATGCTGAATGTCTTACCCCTCCTGCGGGCGGTAAATTAGTGTTCAAAGCCGCTGAGGCTGCTACTTTTGGGACTGCAAGCGAAGGGTAAGTTTATAAAATAGATATATCTTTGGGCTCACACAAGATGTAATTGCCGGTTTGCTGTGTTTGAAACCTATGATTTTGACCTGGTAGTGTTCTTTCCTGTGTTCTTCTGTATAACAGCTTTTCTATTCCTTTCTGGCTGTGAACAGAACTAATTTGGCACGCGTATCAGTCAAATTGACTAGCTGTCAGTTTGAGCCTTTGCTCTCAAATCATTGCAGACCCCAAAGTATGGTGATAAAGACTTCATTCAACAGGCTATAGAAACCTTTTTACCATCTCAGGGTTACTACGCGCACACTGTGAACGTACATAAGCCCTGCTTTTGTCTGAAATCTGTGTAGCTAAAAATTACACCTGAGATGTTATTGTCTAGTGTTATATAGCTGGGAGGAATGTGGAGTCCTTGATTCATTGCATAAAATGAGCCACCAATTGAATGTAGATATTTTGGTAGAGGAATTTCTCTTTTTTTCTTATTTTTTTCTATTTTGAAACTTGAAGATTTTACACTGAGAAAGTAATCTGTAAAGCTCTTCCAAGGTTTGCTTTGAAGCTTGATGATGACTTTCTCTCCTTCTGTTCATGAAGTGCAACAAACCACCAGGAATCCAAAATGTGCTCGTCGTCAGAAGAAAAAGCCGTACCAGCTGCACCAAATCCACAGCTTTCTGACTCCCCGGCGGCAGACACTGAATGTATGTACAGTGTGTGGGAGCTCTTATGTGAGTTAAGGTAGCTGAACTCCCGAGGTAAAATGTGTAGTTTGCCATACCACTACAGGTGTCTCAGACTGAAGTAGTACCAGCGTTTTACTGCCAACTGCTGTTAAACCGTAGAGAGAATACCCTCCTCAAAGAAAGTCCTTGTAGAAAATGCATAGCGAATGTTCCTGTTCTTGATAAAGATATTGAGAAAACTGGTAGAATTTAAAATATTAGAAGGACGGGTCAGTATTTATCTTAATGCTATACAGCACTACTAATTTGTGTGCTATAGGATTGTCGTGGTTTAAGCCCAGCCAGCAACTAGGACCACGCAACCGCTTGCTCACTCCCCTTCCCCCCAACCCGAACAGGGTAGGGAGAAGAGGGGAGAGAAAAAAAGCCTCGTGTGTTGAGAAAAAGTCAGTTTAATACAAGAATAACAGAAGAGGAAAGTAATAATAATAATAATCCTGATAATAATTGTAATAATAGTAATGGTAAAAGGATATACAAAATAAAACGATACAATACCCGATGATCAGTGTCCCAGCCTGTCCTGAACAGCGATCGTGGATCCCTGCCCCCGGGCCAACCTCCATTTATCTACTGAGCATGACGTGTGTGGTGTGGAATATCCCCCTGATCAGCTTGTCCTGCCTACGCTCCCTCTCAGCTTCTCTGGGAAGCTGAAAAAGTCCTTGACTAATATAAACATTACCTCGCAACAACTAAACCAATATGCATGACCAAC
Organism: Pluvialis apricaria; assembly: GCA_017639485.1. Taxonomy (NCBI): domain Eukaryota; kingdom Metazoa; phylum Chordata; class Aves; order Charadriiformes; family Charadriidae; genus Pluvialis; species Pluvialis apricaria. Next base: position 28,624,752 of record CM030009.1, read on the forward strand.
ATTCTTCTTATACCAAATCCCAAACACAGCAGCTACTAGAAAGAAAGCTAACTCGATCCTAGCTGAAACCAGGACAGGGATCTGCTGCTTGAGTTCCTGTGTTAAAAGATGATGCCTCCTCGGTATTCAGGCTGTGAAGAATAACTAGCTATCCGTGTGCCTTTCTAGCCACCCTTTCCTTGCTTGTTCTTTTTCTCTATGGACTTGCCAGCTGATTTTCCCCTTCCTCCTTTCTTTTTGTCTTTTCTTTTTTTTTTTTTTTTAAATTGTGGGGCTGCCTCCTATACCAGATAGATAGTTCTGGCTTCTAGTTTTTGGAGAAAGCCCAATATATATGTCGCAGGATGGAGATGGTATTGTTGGCTCCTGCTCCCTCTGTTACTTGCTGCTGCTTAAACCTGTGTCATTTTATAGAGCAGTTAAGTTAAAATTATATAAATCTCTTCCAGCTGTGAGAAGTGTTCTTGACAGTGAGGATGTGGTCTGTACTCATTCAGAAAATCGCCTTGAGGAGAAGTGTATGGATTTATGCAGAGAATGTAACCAGGAAGCGGCTGAAGTTGAAGAAAGTGTTCCTTTTCTGCAGGAAGAAAGAACTGTTTCTAACAGTTTTCCTAAAACGGAGGAAATGAATGTAAGTCAACCATGTTCCCGTTTTCTACAAAATAGAAAACGCTTTGCAAATGGAGGATAGTCCTGTCCTACTGACAATTAGAAGGCACCCCAAAACGTCTCAGTTTCTTTAGCTGCTTAACACAAGTTAAAGCCTCATTACGTAAGGGCAGATATGGTTTTCTCCTATGCATTTTGTGTATTTGTGTATTTTGTGTGGTTTGCTAGAACTTAAACATTTCTTATTTGACTTAAAAAAGAAGTAGTTTTATTGTTAAAGACAACACGAAAAGTTGGGGAGTGCAGCTTTTCGATACTGGGGGCTATTTACCAAATGACAAAATGCTGTGGGAACCAAACTCATTTTCAGAATTATTTAGGTGCTTAGATCGTTTACTCTTTGTTCCTTATTAACATAAACAGAATTCCCAGTAATGAGTTAATTTCAGTGTCAAGATACCTTGAGCTACTTAAAAGTCTTTTTTTCTTAAACTTTGTTTTTTAACATCTAAACTTTGTAAAATATGAATTTTAAAAGGTTGTTCACATGGACTTGAAAATTAGAACTAGCGATTCTCCAGTTGTCCCAGGTTTTTCCCCATTGTTCTCACTTCTGCTGGGGCTGATGAGTTCTTTAGAAGACGTCCACAATGAATCGTTAATAATAGTTAGGAGTGAAATGCAAACTGAAGGGAAGGCGTACCACAGATAGATTGGTCTTAAGTCAGAGAAAATACTTTTCAGCATCCTGGATTTCAGATGAAGTTAAATAGGCAGTCACTTATTTAGCTCATCTCAGCTTTGGGATTCAGGATGACACTGTAGAGAAGATGTTTATAGACTTGGGAATACGTAAATCCCTTATGGGAGTAAATGGGAAATTTGTGATGGGAAGAAGGCAGCAGGTACGTGAGACGGTCACAAAGCTGCTGCAGTCACTCACGTAGCAGTACAGGGAAGGTTTTTCTGCTTTTGTTATAACTGTTTTGTAGTGATTTAGATGTAAACATCTGGTTTGGGCTTGTCTGCCTTCACTGAATTGAGGACAAAGTAGTTAGCGCTTTCTTGTTTGTAGATTTGTAAGCATGAAAGGAAAGTTTGTGTCAGACTAGTATTTCTTGAATTTAGCTTTGAAGCATGGTGTGTTGCTATAATAGGGTGCTTTAGCAACTTTTGACAAGGCAGGAGGCAAGAAAACAAGCAGGTTCTGTGGAGACTGCTGTGGAGGGGCTTCTTCCTTCTGCCATCATTGGCTAGCACGATAACGTAGAGGTTTGGGCAAAGGTGTTTACACATGGATTAAATTCTCTTGACCATCTGAGTCACTGGAAATACGTACCAGATACTACTTTTGTGCTCACCATAAAAGCTTGAGTATCTCCTGCGGCTCTAGAAGGAACGAAGGATTGCTCAGTACAGGGAACTAGAGAGCATGAGATGGAGGTATTTAGAATGTATGTGTTGTCTCACGCAAACCAAGTGCTTCCTTAAAGCGCAGTGTTGAGATGTCAGATGTGATACCTGGCCAGTTGGACGCAGTGTTGCAGTCACACCTCTCATGACTGAAACTTCAGACTTCGGGGACATAATTGTCTTTTGCCCGGTTAGATGTAGAGTCGGTCACTCTGTGTGGATGAGTAGCCAGTCCAGAAAGTACTGCAATGTGATGATTACTGCCAGTTGTGTATACAGCTTGTATTGTAAAGCTGCCCCCTTTGTTCACAAGTGGTGGCAAATTGTTACTCATGAACAGCAATACCAGAAATGGAGCATGTGATTGCATACACTTGAAGGCTCTCTTTCTCTGTCCCTTAAGGGCATAAACTGTCATCCTGTAGCAGAGAGTACCTTGTACGTGTCTAACTTTTTACACCCAGCGGTGATCTGAAAGGAACAGCAGCATTTCACTGTCCTCGGTTTCATCTAGCTCAGCTTGAAGTTAGTCTGTTTGGTAATGAATATTGCCTCAACAGACCTTTTTTTTTAACTTTAGGTGAGTGAGGATAGTGCGGCTAAGGCACAAACCTCAGAAGCAGCACTGGAAACATCACCATATAGTGAACAACATCCATCAGGCAATCTTCAGTACAGCTGTAATATTATAGAGCAACAGTTTGCATATGATTTGCCTGATGATAAAGATGGTGAACATGATGCAGCTGAGGGAGATGGAGAGCTTTTTATACCTCAGAGTAATTTTACTTTGGTGTCGGAAGGAGAAGAAGCTGAAGGAGAGATGGGAGAGCCTACATTAGTAGATGCTACTAAACCGGCTGGCACAACAACAGAGGAAGAACCTGTGAACAGTTTAGGAAATACTGAAAACCAAGAACACGTTACCAACTCGGTGTCCACTGTTACTAGTGATCAGGAATCTCAAAATATTTCGGAGTCGCTCCCATATGTGCCTGAGCCCATTAAGGTAGCTATTGCTGAGAACCTACTGGATGTAATCAAAGACACAAGAAGTAAAGAATTTACATCTGAAGTTGTAGAACAGTCTATTCACGAAACCATAGGTAAAAAGGTAACTAGGTTCCAGAAGGCCAAAGCTCCCTTAAGCACTGTGCCAGGAGTGGAAGATGAGACCAGCGTACATCAAGTAGAGTATGTCAGCACTCCTAGAACACGCACAAGGGGACAACTGAGTAGGAGTCAGTATTCCATCTGCAGGCGCTCAGCAGCTTCTGAAGGCAGACAAATCACTTCTGTTTGGACTGTCTCCTAGGAGAAGTACCAGGCAAACAAAAGCAGCATCTGAGACTTCTGGTCTTCAAACAGAGGAAAATGCTCCAGATGAGCAAACCCCCGGGGTGCCCGTTACTCCCAGGAGAGGCAGGAAGCCTAAACGGACTAACTTAGAGAAAGTGGAAAGCAGCCGTTCTGATGGACAAACGTTGTCTGTCAGTACACAGTCCATAGCCGTTACTCCAAGAAGAGGATTAAGGAGAGTAAAGGAAATTGCATCTGAAGTCTCGGAAGAGGCTAGTGAGGAAACGTTTCTTGCTGAAGGTAGCATTACTGCTTCTACTGCTTCCAAAAGGACTAGAGGAGGGAAGCGTTTGGCAGGAGATCAGGGAACCGGCCAGATTGACACTGATCATAAGATAAAAACGGCAGTCAGTCCCAGCAGAAGCGCAAGAAAGCGTAAAAGCATTAATTTACAATTTACTGAAAATATTGTCAAGGATCAAGAGGTGCAGCCTAGTGACCCACTCCTTCTACCTACACCAACGAAAAGAGGGAGAAGAAGAAAGATGAGTTCATCAGAAGTTTCAGAAAATTCTGACCTTGATCTGTCTAAATCGTCACTTCCTCAAACAGAATTTAAACTTCCCGTCACTCCTAGAAGAAGTGCTAGAAGGGGGGCCCAAAATCTCTTGGCAGAAACAGAATCTCTCTCTACTCAGGAAGGCATCCATTCAGGCGGGAAAGTGGAAATCCTTGATACTCCGAGGAGAAGTACAAGAAGAGTTCCACAGAACACCAAACCGGAAAAAACAGATACTCATGAGCAAACACCTGTACAGCCAAATGAGGAATTAAGCACCCCCAGGACTACAACTACAGTAAGGACAGGGCGTCGGGGCAGAAAGAAACAATCAATATTGGAGGAGAGCACAGGGCAGGAGGCCTTCCCCCAAGGACCTGGTGGCAGTCCTTTGCTGCTTGAAGACATAAACCCATCGGGACCTGATGAAACATCCAGAACTTTAACAGATGGTATTACAAGAACCAGATCCCGCAGAACTGCCACGCGTCAGAAACTGTCTGTTGACGAACTTGAGTCCTTCCTTTTCTCTCCTCCTCTCACAAAGCTGACAAAGAAATGTAAAGGTAGGTGCGCTAAGTTTATCTGCAAAATAGGGCATACTGCTGTTTTGTAACCCACGGAAAACAGACTGTGAGGATGGCTTTAAGCATTGTAAAGAATGTAACCGTACAAAATTTGGGAAGAGGCAATCCTTTTTCTGAAATCTGCATGACTGGCTGGCTAGTTATGGTGGAAAGATGAGGAGGCCGGTCTGAGTGGAGTGAAATGAAATTTAATCTGAATTGTTGTCATGAGCTTAATTTCTTCTCTATCTGTTTTGAAAACTGGAGGGTATCTGGTAACACATGATTGCCATCCCTTCCCCCAAAGGAGAAATGAAGGACATGTGCTTCCAAATTCTGTTCAGCTTTTAACTTAAAATGAGCCGCATCTTACAACAAACTATAAAGCTGTTTAATTATGTGATTCTTTTTCATGGAGATATACTTTGTTAGTGAAGTTACTGCACATTGGGTTCTTTGTATTAGAGTACATGATGACAAAGAATTTTTTTTGAGATGTGTAAGGACTGTTGATGTCTCTTGAGCATCATCGGAATAGTTACGTAAGTGCAGGTGAAATCACTACACTAGCTTATTTTTGTTTCACAATTTACTGTCAAAGAATGGACCCCAAGAGACAGTTCCTAGGGGAAAAATACCTCCACATTGAGTGTTTATAATCCTGATTGGACCTTTTATTTCGGGAAGCTATTCTGCTCTTGATTATCAGCTGCAATTTAACTTCACTGTCCTGTCTGTCTAACGTACGTGCATGCTAACAGTGCATTGTCATTTTAGCTGGAGAAGCAGACCATCCTGTGCAGCTTGAGGATTTAGACCCGGACTTGCCTTCTCAATTTGTCTTTTCGCCCCCTCTTTTGAGGTCGAGGAGAAAAAATGTATCTGGCATTTCCCGAACTGTGAAAGAACCGGTAAGTAAAACCTCTAGTTGTCTCGTGTTCTTGATTTTTGCTCTGTACCGCTTTTTCAAATCATACTTAGCAACGCCTTGCCTTTTTCCTTGAAAGTATATCTAAAGAGAGCTTGAAATCAATCAGCTAAATGATTTATTATTTTTTTCCTTCAAGAAGACGAGCGGCACAAATCAATTTTGAATCTATGTAAGTCAAGAATGAATAAGTGTTGCTTTGCCTTTAACAAAAGGCACAGTGGCTTTCTTTACACTTGCTTGGCGAGTTATCTCTTAATTGCAGAATTTCAACTTGTAGGATGGTAGGAGAATTTGAGATGGAAGGTTTGTTTTTGCGGAGAGAAACTGTAATGCTTTTGGGAATCACTTTGTCATGACTTCTTCATGAAAGAGACATTCATTTGTGTTCTGTGGAAGTGTAAGAACTTGTGCACGAGTAATGTTCTTGTTGCCTTAACACAGGAGCTTCCGACTAAAGAGGAGGAGGATACCAAATCGATAGTCCGTGGGAAAGCAAAAACTGAAGAGAGGTAGAACTGCAAAATCAAAAATGAAGAAAGCAAGCAAGTATGAAAGTTTTTCTGAGCACTTATTTGCATCCCTTTGTCGTGCTAGCGATTCAGCTTTCGGTCACCGAACTTCCTCTTCCTCACTCGGCTGTACAGTTCTGCTCTGGCTTTCCGAGCCTGTCCAGTTTGCTGGTCTAATGGGCACCGTTTTCCCCACTTAACGGTTTAGTTTTCTAATGGCAACAGAAGAGGGATGGGAGAGAAAAGGGCAAGTCGATACTACTCTTTGCAGTGATGGCACACTCTTCTATCTATCTATCCATCTATGGTCTTACTCCACCTGATGTAACCACACTCTTACAGTCTTTAGTTCCCCACTGAAGGCAGGAGGAGGTCAGACAATGAGTAAAGAGAACTTCTTGTTTCTGGCCGTGTTTTCTGGTACCCTCTGGAAAACTGTTTGGGGACAGTTGCCTCTTAAAAGCTGGGTGGGGGGCTCTCGAAGCTCATTCAAATAGTGACTGAGAATGCTTGGAACAGCCTGGGAAGGAATGACAGCAAAAGGAAGCTTATTTAGGTACCTTTTCTGCCTTGATCCTATGTACAAAGAACTCTTTGCCATTGATTTGCAACTCCACGGGGTTTATTTTCCTCTACTAAGTACCGTTGATAGTAAAAGAATCACTTTGATACTTCTCTGCCTTCGGAGAACCACAAGAAAAGAAGGTTCTTGGTCACCTCCACCAATGGAAATAAAATTCATCTCTCCACTAGCTACAGCAATAGATCGTATTGCAAGAATATGCCCAGTGTGCAAATATGTCCGCATATGAGGCTGCACACTCATTGGCCTCTCTGAAATGCCTATACACCAATGCACGCAGCATGGGGAACAAACAAGAGGAGTTACAGATCTGCGTGCAGTCACAGGGCCATGATCTCCTCGCAGTTACTGAGACATGGTGGGATAGCTCACATGATTGGAACGCTGTCATGGAGGTCCATGTTCTCTTTAGGAGAGATGGGCTAGCGAGGCGAGGTGGGGGAGTCGCTCTTGATGTGAGAGAGCAACTGGAAATCTCAAATCATTGCAGACCCCAAAGTATGGTGATAAAGACTTCATTCAACAGGCTATAGAAACCTTTTTACCGTCTCAGGGTTACTAAGCGCACACTATGAACGTATATAGGCCCCCGCTTTTGTCTGAAATCTGTCTAGCTAAAAATTACACTTGAGGTTTCTGTAGCGGGTTTATTTTGGGGGCTGAATATTTTCTGGCAGTATGTTATACGCTTAATTTCTATTTTCTGCGTGTGCTCGATTGGCATCTCTGTGTTTATGGAAAGGGAAGCAGTTTTCTCACCAGATACTTTAAAAGCTGCGACTGCTTAGTGATAAGGAGAGAATACTGGTAATGAAACAACCCTTGATTGCAAGCGGTAACTTCTACTGGTGCAAACTTTTGTTCGGTTTGTTCTGAACCTCCGACATAGCAGTTGCACCCTTTGTACAGAAGACAAAGAATATATTATTCTAATACAAGTCTGTTGTTACGTTATTGTCTAGTGTTGGATAGCTGGGAAGAATGTGGAGTCCTTGATTCATTGCATAAAATGAGCCACCGATTGAATGTAGATATTTTGGTAGAGGAATTTCTCTTTTTTTCTTATTTTTTTCTATTTTGAAACTTGAAGATTTTACACTGAGAAAGTAATTTGTAAAGCTCTTCCAAGGTTTGCTTTGAAGCTTGATGATGACTTTCTCTCCTTCTGTTCATGAAGTGCAACAAACCACCAGGAATCCAAAATGTGCTCGTCGTCAGAAGAAAAAGCCATACCAGCTGCACCAAATCCACAGCTTTCTGACTCCCCGGAGGCAGACACTGAGTATACGTACAGTGTGTGGGAGCTCTTATGTGAGTTAAGGTAGCTGAACTCCTGAGGTAAAATGTGTAGTTTGCCATACAAAAACTTTTTGAAGACTTCAGAATGGTGGAACCTGACATTGAGCTTTTGAATTAGTAGAAACTATTGCGTTTACTCTGAGAAATACTTTATTGGCTAACTAATACCTTATACGTAAGGGGTGAATGTATTAATAACAGACTAAGCTTGTAAAAGAAGTTTCTTCTAGGGCCGTGATTTTTCAGTCTCAGAACAGGTCATTCTAGAGAAGCAGTTGAGCGCACTTGGATATTTTTGTATTTGGGAGTATTCATGAGTGAATGTAAGCTTAAAAAAAAAAAAAAAGCCAAATGTTGACAGTGTGAAAGTGGCAGTTGGAGGGAGACGTGTCAGCCAGGTTAGTAATTATGTACTCTTGAGTATTTTGTACTTGAACTGCAATATAAGTACAGTCAAAGAGGAGAAGGGGGGAAGTTCGAGCTGTATTTTTTTTTAAATTCACATTGTTCAGGAATGCAGTGAATAGCTCAGAAAATGGGGTAAAAGGTTAGACGTTCAAACCCGGAAAAGAAAATGGATGTCAAATCTGAATACGTGTTTTGTGTAGTGCACAACAGTATTTATAAAATGCTCTGATTCCTGATCAAATAGAATTCAGTGATGAAATGCGAGTGAAGATTGCCTAACAGGATTTTAACGTGTTTCTGTCATTTATTCTTGCAGTATATTTTTTGTATGAAAATCAATTGGAACAAACAAAAACATACGAGCTAATTTTATTAAACTTTAGTAATTTTTAGCCTCTTTATTTTATAAGCAGCTCAGCTGAATTATCCTTATTTGGCAGTGCTTTGGAAGAAAAAAGAAAGCAGTAATAACAAGGAAATTGGCATGAGATTTAATAACTTCCTGAAGGTTTGTAACAGTCTAGTAATTTTTTACTTTTAAGGAGTTGTAATCCAATTGCATGTTAAAATGTTTTCCTCCATTTTTTTGCAGTTGCTTAGAGCCAGTGCAGAGTTCTTGGGTGCTGACCAGTTTCCCCAGGGAGCAGTTTAAGAAGAACAGGGGTGTAAGCCTAATGTGTAAAAAGGAATGGGATTGCAGAAAGCTGAAGAATATAGAATGAAATGGAAGCAAAACCAGGGACTGGGATTTTTGATTTTTGATTTTTTGTTAGAGCCTGACAAAAGGCAAAGAAGCCAGCTGACAGCATCAAGATGGCAACTCGAGGAGGAGTTTATAATGAAGTGGAGAAAATAGATTTTACTTGGGTTTTTTTCTTGCGTAGGCTTGCTACAAGGATGTGGAGGACAGAGTGGAAAAGATCGCTTCAGCAAGGGTGAGAGAGATCCAGTGGATGGGCGGTGCTGCTTAACAGTGAGGATGAATTGGGAGGGAGACGGCCTTTTAAGAGATTGAGATGGCTCGGGGGTGAGTGGCTGCGCAGGCTGGGAGTCTTAATAGAGACTTGCAGGTGGTCGCACGTGTGTCTGAGAGGAAGATAATATTCATGGTGCCGGAGACGGGCACGAGGGGCCTGCGGAAGAAAGAGGAGTGCTGCCGCGTGGCTGTGGTGGATGCATGCAGGAAGCTGTAGGGGCATGGAGCAGCAACTCTGGTGAGCAAGATGAGAATTTCCCAGGAGCTACTCGGTACAGCTTGTCACTCAACACAGCAGGTCTCAAGTTTTTCTATAGGAAATCGAATTGCTTGAGGGGTGTGTGTTTTTCTCCGCCTAAAGAAAAGTTAGAATTTCTCAAGAGTGTTCTAATGCATCGGCTTTGATCTAATGCCAGGTGGCTAAAAGCTGAAGCTAAATTGTGCATCTGTATCTCTGGGGCCGTAACCCCAGAGAAAATTCCACTGGAAGTTTGACTGCCTTGGAGTAGCAGACTCTCACCTTTCAGAAAGAGTGAAAATAGGTGTAATGGCACATTTTATTTCCAGGAAACGCATAGCAGTAGTTATTAGTGAGGGGAGAATGAATATTAACCAGATTGAGGGCTGTTGTCAGAAAGGAATTTGTCAAGAAAATAAATGTTTCAGTAGAAATGGCTTGTGAGTTACTTCAGAGAGTTAACACAAATGTTCATGAGATTTTTTTGTCTTCAAATGTTCAGAAGCCAAGGCTGCTGAAAGTATTCATTCCAGGTTGTAACACGAAGGAGAATTAAAGCAAATCCATTTCACTTTTGATAGCCATTTGGTGCTTAAAGCATTAACCGATTCACGTTGACTTAGTTTATTTGCCGTAATATTTGTACGTGCCCAGTGTGCAAGTGAGGCCATAGATGACCAAGTAGTTTAATCCCCCATCAGAGCTTCCTCTCACGGAAGACTGTTCTCAGGGTTGTCAGCACAATAAATGTATTTGCTGCAATTCCATCAGTTCCCCTGTAACTAGTCACGAATAGCTTTGCTGTTGATTTCTGTTGGGGAAAAAAGAAGCTGCAGGCAGAAGCCAATCCATAGTTTCTCGTGAGTTGTCAGGCAGTGCTTGTAACCTGTTAGTCTAGGCCAATGTGCGAATACTAGGAAATGACAGAATTTCAAGTAATAAGAGAGCATTTGTTTCTTCTCTTGTTTGTACTTTTGTCTTCTGTGCAAAACTTCCAGGTTTCCATTCCAGGAATGCTTTTTTCACCCAAGAAGTCAAGATAATGAGTCCCTTTGATATGCTTGGAGATGAATGTACCGTGGCTTCTTTTGAATTAAAGCTGTTCCTAAAATAAAATGCATTTTCCAAAGCACTGCGCTGTGTGGATGACCAATATGTGAGGTAGAGGGGAAAATGCAAGTCACGGTCACTGATGTGTCGGTTCGTTCAGGTCACTCGCTCCTTGGCTGTGTATCACCTGGCACGGTTCAAGAGCAGGCTTGTCCCACAGCAGTCACTGGTGTGGTGTGCATTGCTGTTGAACTTGGTTTAAATCCAGACTAAGCCACGAATTGTTAGCGAATGGCTGATTGCTTGTTGTATTTTGATACTACAGTTGTAATTTTAATGGACAGAGAGAGAAGGATGCAGGAAGCAGGGTGTGATTTCTACGAACTGCCGGCAGCACAAGCAGATGTGACCCAAGGAATCCAGGGCACAGGAAAACCTTTCTTTTTGATCCGGCCTGTTGGTCTCCTAGTGGCTTCCTAAAGGATGAGAATGGTGTGCTCATCTCCGCAGCTTCCAACAGTTACGCAGGCCAGGTAAGATTTTATTCAAAGAACCGACTGAAAGCAGTTTTAGCTAATACCCGGTTGTAGACCGGTCAGTTTGTTTAGCTCCTGTTATTAACACTCCTGTAAGGGTAATGCAAATGACTGGCATTTATCTGTTTACTGGTTTGAAGCACTGTCTAGCTTTTGCCTGCGTTTCTGTCATCGTGGTACTCAGTATTACTTTCAAGCGTGTTTGCAAATTTTAATTGCCAATTTAGCGGGGGCACTGCTACCGGACAGCAGTGCTTGTGGATGCATTTGCTTGCTCATCGAAGTCAGTTATAAATCTGCCGGACTTGGCAGGGAGTGAAAGGCAAAAATCCACAGGATCTGAAAGAGACAGATTGAAGGAAGGGATGTGTGTAGATCTAAGTCTAGCCACGTTAGGAAATGTCACCAGGTATTCTTTTTTTTTTTTTCCTAAATCCGTTCCTATGAAGTGAAGAATAAATTTCTATCCATGAAAAAAACCTTCCCTCCATTCAGGATTCCTTGCTGTGTGGCTAAGAAAGTAACTTAAATGAATAAAGCCTGAGATGTACATAAGCACACATATACTGAAGAATGGACATAAGCATGAAATAAACATTAACACAATGAAGTTTATAATCTGGTATCTTATCCCCACCCCACCCCCAATTTGCTTTTGATGGTTATGCTTCACTGTTCCCATATTTTCACTTTCTTTCCCTTAGTGCTCTGGCTGAGGTTGCTCCAGGAAAGAACGTGCTGCATATCCCATACAGGGACTCGGTCCTGACGAAACTCCTGCAGTTGGCTCTGGGGGGAAACAGCAGGACCATCATGATAAATTGATTCTTGAATTTATGACCCACTTTGCCTGTTGAAGTGGAATTGCGTGGCTCTAGCAGTGGTGAAAGCACGGGTAGTTTACAAGTTAAGATTGCTTTCTGTGCACCATAAAGGTGAGGACCCTTCTGCTGGTCACAAGTTTCTTGCCACTATGAAACGCATTACTCAAATGGAGAGCACTTCTGTTTTCAGAACAGAAATGAGGCTGGCCCAAAATCTCTCTCTCTTTCAACATTCGAGATTCAAACCCCATTTCTTCTGAATCTCTCAATAAGCAAGGGCAGCAGATTAAGAGCTTATTCTGTATTCTTATTCATGAACGGTATATATTTTTTCAACTAAGCTGTATGGCAGAGGTAGCTGTTTTTCCTGAGAATTCTGGGTCTCTCTCATACGTGTGACTTAATTCAGCTTCTTTCCTTCCCTTTCTCTCCCAGTAACGCAGCACACAGTTGAAACATAGAACATACAGATGATCCCTGCTGCCAGGTGTTTGTCGTCTCTGCTTCCCAATCCCAGATCCCAGCGACAGTGCCACACAGAGCTATTCCTTCCTGCCCAGGAGCAGCTTGCGCCCCGGCCACTTTCCCAGTCCGTTGGGCCCTTCTGGAGGAGAAGGTTCCCCCCTCTCCTCCCCTTTGCTCTCCTCCTGCCCTTTCTGGGGCTCAGGACTGAAAACCGCTCTCTTTGCAGTCCTTTCAGTCAGGCTTTCGCTGGGACTCCAGCACTAATTGTTCCTCCTTATTCCAGCTGCCCTAAAAAGAGCTCAGGCACATCTCTTACCCAAAGCGGATCATGGCTCAGTGACCTTGTAGCTGCAGCAGCCCGGCTATTAGGAGGTGTCAGGCACAGAAGATTTAATTTTTTCCAGCACCAATTCAGTCCTGCAAAGAGCTGCATTGCTTTCACGTGCCGATGAACGCAGACCAAGAAACTGCCCACGCCGCAGCCACCTCCGTGCAGGGGCAGCTGGAGGTGTCTCTGCGGGGGATTTGTCTGCCGACCTGGCGTACCCACACTTAGAGTGGGTGAGGTCTGGTTTTGAAGTATCCCATCCCACATTGCCCCACGAACTAGAGGCACAGCAGCTGTGGCTACACTGCTGCGAGTTAGGCTTAGCTGGAGAAGAGAAGGGTTTTCCCGGGCTGGCAGGGTCAAAACCAAACCAGGCGGTGATTGCTGGTAGCGGTACAAGAGAGGGCAGCAGATGCTTCCAGCCAGGGAGCTTCCACTTGTGAAGTTCCAGAGCTACATATGGGATACGTCTGAAAAGGGAAAAGAAGAGAAGAAGGAAAGAAGTCACCTTTGACAGGAAATCTTGTTGTTTGCTGGGATTGTCTGGCTAACAGCTTCTTTTTTGTCTTTTATGTATTTTCGTATTTAAAAGGACAAAAAATCAGGAAAAAAGCAGTGGTAAATGCAAGTCCAGTCGTAAATGCAAGGTATCAGAGGCGTTTTACAAAATGTGAACCCCAGTATGCCAATTTCAAGTATTTCAAAATACTTGGGAGGGAGAGAGGAGACCTGCGTTACCCCCGCTCAGCCCTGGCACACGTGCGGGAGCACGCCCCTTGTTGTGCCTGGATTGGGACTCCATCTGACCCTGAGATGAGGCCCATGAGAACCAAGACCACCAGAAGCCTTGTCCCGAGCGGGCACTCCTCGACAGCGGATGCTCTCCCCTCACTGCCTGCTGGCCAGCTCGTGCTCTGCTTTATGAAGGCCACTCAGCAGCACTGCTGCATCTCTGCCTGTCAATATGGGAGTAGTACTTAATATCTGTGACTTGGGACTTATTTCCAAAGGTGTTTTTTTTCTCCCCAGACACATTGCTTTTAAAAACTTGAGAAGAAAAGAAGACAGCTCTGCCTTTGAGAAATGGTCCCTGTCCTCATTTGCAGCACTGGCACGGGCACATCCAGTTGCTCAAAGTCAGTTTCCTTATCAAGCGTTGGTGGTTTGCTCAAGGCAAAAGCCCAAAAGAAGTGTAAGTAAGGATATTGCAGGCAGGGAAAAATGTTTCTGCTGGCTGAGAACAAGTGGTGGATCTGAAGCACGCAGGCGACGTGGGAGTCCTGGCTGGAGGAAGCCTGGAAGGAGTGGGAGCACCAGTACGTTGCCGTGGCTCAGGCGCGTTTCCCGGTGACGGGCATCACAAACAGATACACTAACCTCTGGTCTTCTGAGGCTGATGTTCACCTGCTGCACCAACTGGTTTTCTGGCATCGATTTGCCTGGGGTTTGCTTTTTTAAAAGAGTGAAACGAACGTAATCAGGCTTCTATTAATCTCACGTCTTCTACCGAGTAAGCTGCTGGATCCGCTTTTAGAGAACTAATGGTGACAAGCCTTTGCTGGTGTGGTATTGCTTTACTTGTGTGGTGGAGAGAACACTGAAATTGACAGGAGAGAGTCACCATAAACCTGGGCCTGTTGCACGTGTTGCAAATGTTTTTGCAGTTCAGCTTGTCAGGTTGCTCTTTGTAAAAGTATGTTTCAGAATGAGGTATTCAGACGCCGCCTGGACACGGTCCTGGGCAGCCTGCTGCAGGTGACCCTGCTTGAGCAGGGGGGCTGGACCAGACAGCCTCCAGTGATTCTGGAGGGCCGCTGCCTTCTTTGTGGTTCTGTGATTCTGCAGTTGGTGCTTGGAGGGGCAAGCGGTGCGGTATGCTGCAAAGTGTCTTGTTCACGACTGTCTCGCTCTGTTGGGAAGGCTGCGTGTGTGTTCTGTACTGAGACGCTCAGCACCTACGTCTGTCCATCCGAGTGCCCCGAGCAAGGTGAAAAAGAGCATAATGTCAGAACTGACTTAAGGAACTTTTGCGAGCTTAGCCACGTTGGACGGGGACTGCAGCTCTTGAACGTCAGTACAGTCGCGTTAGCGAATAACCGAAGGAGGTAGCTGGGTAATGTGGCTCCAGTGTCAAATTCTGATCTGTGTTAGCGTTTTTTTTGGGGGGGGGGGGGGGGGGGTTGGTTTTTTTGGGAGGTTCTTGATTTTTTTGTTGTTGGGTTTTTTGTGTTTTTTTTAGGTTTGTTTTTTTTGTTTGTATTGTTTTTTTTAAAGGGAAACCAAATCTATGGCCTGCATCAGATACAGGACCTTAGCTGTTGGGGGCTGTTGGGATAGAGAGCTGAAATTCATTCTTGTTCTCACCTTCTGCTGTAGATTTGTGCTTGCGGAGCATCTGCGCAAACTCTGCAAGAAAATCTGTAGGCTGCACTTGAGCGTGATAAGCCTGATTGTAGGATTCAGGATAGAGACCATCTCTGTTATGCTAGTGGCTTTCTAGGCTAAAACTTAGGGTTTGGATTAAATGTAGGGTTTTTTTCCTAAAACACTGCGGGGAGGCTTTCTGCCTAAGTGGGAAAGACACAACCCAGTGGTACTCACTAACTCACCTGCTGACTCACTCACTAAATCTTCTTTCTGGAGGAGTAAAATACAGCAAAGCGCAAACTCACTGATCCTGAGTATTACGGTGCAGAAAGTGACTTTTCCAGCTACTGCTTCTCCAGTTCTTGTGAGTTGCTTGCTGTTGTTCTGGGGAAAATGTCACTGAACCAGTCATTAATAATAATTCAAAAAATTCTGTAACTGTCATCTTGACCTGTTGTTCAACAAAGTGGATGCTGTTTTTCTCAAAAGAACTTAGTTTTTCTTCCATTTCTTCTTCTTTGGCTTCTTCCAACTCTTTGTCCCGTTTCCTTAGAAGATGTGACCTGCGTAGTGTCACACAATGTTGTGCGTTCTCTGATCGCCAAGTAACGCTTCCCTGAAATGACTTTAGCTTCCACCTCTGGCTGAAGGAAGGAACGCCGCCTGTCAGCTGCAGCCTTTCTCAGTGAGATAGGGGCTCTCTCCGTGCAAGAGGGAGTCACAAGTTGACTGACTGTGTCCTGGGTGGTGTCCTTTCTCAAAGCAAAGGGGGTTTTAGCTCTCCTTGCAAACTGAGTGTGCTGTTCACCCGTGTACAAGCATACCGGCTTACTGCCACAAAATGGACAAATTCCCTCTCCTTCTGCCCAATGCACTGTCCTGCCTCCTTCCTTGTGCCACCTTTTATGCTTGCTACTTCTCTCTGTGAGCCGGTTGAACTCTCTAACGTGGTGGAACACTGTCTACTTTTCGGGGTTAGTTTCCTGTGTGCTTAGGGAGGTTCACTTGGCTCATAAAGTGCTCTAAGAAGTGTTCAAGGCAGCGCAAGGTAAGCCCACAGGAGTACAGTAGTAGAACAAAGGGGCAGATGGGGAGATGGGAGGCGGCAGCAAGGCCTCTCTCTTGGTGGCAGTGAGGTCAACGTGTTTTGTGAAATCATCTCTTTAGCTTGGAAACTTTTACCTGTTACTGAGAAGCTTTTTAAAATATGTTTTTTCTCAGACCCCGTCTTACTGACCTGTGTGAGTAGCCTTGAACCCGGTGTATTGGTTTTTTTTCCTGTTACTTATCTTGTCAATACCTCTGTGTCACTTTTTGTTGGGGATCTCACAGGCATCAGAAAAGCCCAGGATTCTCCTTTTGCTCTGCTGTGAGATCAAAAACTGTCCCGAGTGCCCTTTTTTTAAGGAAAAGAGCTACAGGTGATGCCTAGGAGATTTTTTACTGCATACCGATGACACTTGTGTCAATCTCAAGAACATTTATGGCTAACATGAGTCTGTTTTGTCAATGTTTCTTTTATTTACAGTGAAGAATGCAAGACCTAAGGGCTCAGGTAACGAGCAGTCTGCTGCAGTTTCCAGAGGTGACTCTTGAGGCACTTGGGGAAGATGAGAGAACCCTCAATTCTGTGCTGTGCGGGAAGCTTTCTGGAGGTGAGCATTCTCCTTTAAATTTGGAGTTGGTCTAAAGTTGCTGTTGCCTGGAGGTTACCTGAAGCATTGGGTCATAGTATCAGCTGTGTCAGGTTGGTGCTGTTAAGGTGCATCAGGTTTAGTGAGAACAAAAAGGATGCTTTAAAGATTAAAAATGCTACTATTAGAACATTAGTATAGCTAAACTTCGAAGTTACAACAACCTGCACCAGTTTTGTGCTATTAAAATAATCGACTTAAACATGCTGAGTCAGTGAGCCCTCCTCAATTTTTCATTACATACAAGGCAGTTTTCAAAAAAGTAATAGTGGTGTTTGGAGCCGTATTTGATTGCTCCAGCTCTATGACCCTCGCAACATCACACGCAGAAATAGTTCTTCCGGAGTGTTACAGAGGCACCCCCCCGCTTTTTCTTTTCTAGTCTGACTGAAACCAGAAGGCAGAGGATAACACTGTTAAGCGCTGCAGCCATATTTCCAAAGTATCGACTAGGATGCAGATGAGTACCCAGTGAGAGTTGCTGAAAGCGGCTAAGCAGATTAGGTAGTCGACTTTCTAGGTGATCTGAAAGTAGAGCTGGGTGCCTATCTGGACGTCTAGGCTTCTGTTAAGACCATGTAGAATCTCTGTACCTGACTGTAAATGCTGTAATGGAGGTAACGCTTCCTTGGAGCTTGAAGCAGTTCAGTGAAACAAAACGCGTTAAATTCTTCCTGTGACCAGCACGTGTAAAAGTACATTTACTCATGCGGTGCCCGTTTTAAGATAGTTTCTTGTTGAGGTCCTAATCCCTGCCCAAAGGAGGCACGTGTCAAGTACAATTCATCCACTAGAAATGAATTGGCTTAGGTTTGTTTTGTGGGAAGCCCGCTTTAAGACTTTCATTCCCGTATGTATTTAGATGATTTCTAGCAAAGCCAAGGCGAATGTGGTCTAAAGACTCTAGATCAAGATATTGTAATCTTTATCCCAAACACTCCAGATTGTTCAGCGCGGGAATGACAGGTACAAATGCAAAAGAATAAGGCTGTTAATTTTAAGAGGTCTCGCTTGAGGCTTTCAGTGGGTGATTTTAAAGAATGGACCAGAACGAGGTAAGTTGGTCTTCCTCTGTTAGGTTCTTTTATCGAAGGAAAGGGGCAGTGACTGTGATTTTTTTCAGTTGTTTTCCGTCTTCTCTTGGACGTTTGCTTTAGCCAGTTTTCTTTTCTCTTCCAGGGAGGAATGGCCTAGCGTGGTTGGCGTGTGGTCCTCAACTTGAGGTAGTGAACTCTGTGACAGCGGAGCGGCTCTCTGCGTACCGTTTCAGTGGAGTAAATGAACAGCCTCCCACTGTTCGTGTGGTAAAGGAGTTTTCCTGGCAGAAGAGAACGGGACTGCTGGTTGGGTTGGAAGAAGCAGAGGGAAGTGTTCTCTGTCTGTATGACCTCGGAATATCAAGAGTGGTCAAAGCAGTTGTTCTTCCCGGAAGGGTACGTACTTTTTAATTGGAGACAAAAAGGTTTTATGTTGTTAGGTTCTGCGTGACCCTGTTTCAGGACAAGCTTTGGAGCATCTCTTTGTGGGAAGTGTTTTTTTGTCTCGTGCATTAACCTACTGTCACTTGAGAGTATCCAGTCGAGAGAGCCTTGAGGTAAAACCTTGGGTTTAACGGTACCGCTATCGATTGAGTTTACTGACAGTAACACAAGGTTTCTAGTTTTATTGTAGAGCACATAGTTACCAGGTTCTCCACGTCCACAGAAAGGCATTGAAAAATACCTTTTTTTGGCACGAGTGAAAAAGAAAATAACCCTACCCTTTAACGTGCCTGTAACATGCATTTCTGAAATGCTTGATTTCTGTCAGAATTTCTGTCTTTAACATATCTCAGACTTCCATAGTTGTGCTGTAAATGTCTTGGACACATTCCCATGAATCTCAGCCTAGCAAGGAAGTGAATTCAGAGCAGAACACATTTTTCTGTTGACTTAGGAGAGGAAAAAAGAGCCTTAAGTGAGTTATCCGACAGATTGTTGAAAGATTGACTTTCAACCTGCAGGCCTTGAATCCCTGCTCTCTGACTGCTACGTTTGTGTAGATGGGATACACTGGTGTAATGTTACTGATTTTTTTCTCTCTTCTGTAACCCATAAACTCAAATGATGTCATGTTCCCTAGTCTCATTAACTTAACGTAAACAAGAATCACCGTAAGCTACTAGAACACCAAGAATCGCTATATTTTTATCCTCTTTCTTAGAATCTGCAACAAATAAATCCCTACTTACTACCCAGGATTCCATAACGTGATTTGGTTTACTTGCTAGAATACCGGTGGAGATCTGTTTGTTTGTAATGCTACAGTGTGCTTACTCGTAGTAAGCATTTGTACTGTGGTACTTTCTAAAGCGAGGAGTTGGGTTGGTGCTCCACTGTGTTAGTCTGCTTATCATCTGGGTAAATCTGAGAGTTTTAGCTGGAAAGACAAGCTGTGTGCTGACATAAGCGTATAATCAATAAGTAAATTATGTTTGTGAAAAAGGACGTAGCTTTGTTAGGTTTTGTTTCTTAAATCTAAGCAAGCTGGGAAGAGGAACAGCAAAGGGTAAGAAGGAACACGTCACGTATCGAATCTGTGCCTACAGAAGTGATTTGACACCAGACAGAGTTATATTAGGGAGTTGTATTAGGGAGTCTTTCTATACCACAAAAAAGTGGTTCAGGAGAAAATATGAGAAAGCCTTGGGGGGAAAAGTTGGCTGGTGTGTGATGAAGGTTGTGAATTTGGGAATAAAGCCAAAGCTTATCTGAATTTCTGCTCTTATGCCCTGAATGCTCTTCATTACAGGCGTGTCTGGTCTGTTGCTTTCATTTTGCTTCCTATCTTTTTGCTCTGAGATGAGTTAGATAAGCACAGACAGGACACAGGTATTGCTGGTTGGACTGTTGACTCCTAAGCTGTGAGTGGGAGTAAGAGTGAGCAAAACCAAGTAGATAAAACTTCTGTGGACAACAAAGTTATCCAGGTTAACACCAACTTTGAGTAACTCTGGTCCAAGGTGTCAAGCCATTAGTGTATTACCACAGGGTATTTCTAGTGACTGTATGCCTGCCTTTTAGTGGAAGAGTAGGTGTGCAGTCACTCAGAGGGAACAGGAATGAGTTAATAAACCAAACTTACAAGATCAGAAAGAATTTAGGCATATTTTTTTTCTTTTGTTTTGTCGCGGTAGTATCTCTTGTTGCCCTCTGGATGATATACATGTGAAATGCAGCAGAAAAGTGAAGATGTTAATGGTGTATTATTGGAACTGGTTTCTGTTAAAAGCAACTCTGAATTAAAAACATGAGTTCTGTTAAATGGGTTTATAATGGTTGTATGTTTCAGAAGTATTGAACGGTAATTTCCCCAGGCTTTCCTGGTTTGTATGAGACAGAAGGGTAGCATTTGGATTCCGTGAGCTGAAGAAAGTTTTCTTTGTTCACTCCCAGAATGAGTCGGCATTAGTCTAGGAGCATATGAAAAGCCAGTGCAGAGTGCAGTGGAAAAATAGGCAGTTTCAGGAGCTTCTACGTGGGAAATGGAAGTGTTAAAATCGGGAAACGTTTTTGGAAGACTGTGTGTAAAAATGGAAAAGATTCATTTGGAGCCAGTTGTACAATGAACAAAGTCTTAAAAGAGAAAGAAGCTGGAAGCAACACTTGAACTTTGGTTAATTCTGCAGCAAGATATGTACAGTATATCTGCTTCCCTCGTAACAGTCATCAAGACTTGGAGCAGCAGGAATTGGAATAATGAAAATGCTTGCGATAGTCCTTCGCGTAGCAGAGAAGACTGGAAGTTTAATTTGATTTGCAGGGAATCTGAAACGGGAAATGAGAGTGGTCTAAGTTACTCTAGGTACTTCTAAGATAAGAATTCTTGTGAGCAAGATGAAAGGTGAATTCTGGAGTAGATTGCCAGGCAGAGTAGTGATAGCAAGTGCCTGATAGGGGAGAGGAGAAACCTTTGGCCTTCCGGGTTTGGCTGTTTTTCCCCACCACGGGGGGGTAAGAAAAATATTGCCAAAAAACGGACTACCTTGTGAAGTTCACTTCTGTCATGGTTTAGGCCAAATCGACCACTGGGGACATAGGGGACCCCAGATGGGACCGACAGCTGCTCCCCTCTACCTCTCTTCAAAGAGAGAGGCAGAGGAGGGGAAAAGAGACTTACGAGTTTAGAAGGAACTACTTTAATGAAATATTAACAATAAAAGGAAATAATGAAATATGTACAAAACCGTATCAAGCTCCCAGGATGACAATCATGACACCAGCTGGCACTGGGGAAGTCCCAGGCTGCACTCAATGACGGACAGGAACTGGATTCTGGATCTGGATTCAGGATCGGGACCAAAGACACGAACAGACAGAGTCCTCCTCAGACGTCGGCCATTGAAGAAAGAGAGCCGGTGCTGACCCTTTGATCCCTCAGCTTTTATACTGAGCATGAGGCAGATGGGATGGAATTCCCCGTTGGTCAGTTTTGGGTCACCTGTCCTGTCCGCTCCTCCCTGCAGGTGGGACCCCACTGCGCTTTTCCGCTTCCGACCCTCCAGCGTGGCAAATAACAAAGTTGGTTGGCCTTGGGTGTTATAGCAATAGGAATAAGCAAGAGCCTCTCTGCATACCATGCCTGGACATCAGCTATAAACATAGGTCTTATCACTCTGAGAGAGCGAACGTTGTCTGCACAATATGCTGTTAATTTCAGCAGTTAGAAGAGGCCTAGCTAAGAAGCAAAGTTACTGAACCAAATTGGTCCTGTTTTACCTCAAACCAGGACAACTCCTTTGCTTTATTTTCCTATAAAACTTTGTTGTTGATGTAAAGCTTCCTGTTCGCATAGCATTGCGTTTTGGGAGAGGGCTAAACGATAGCCTGTGATTTTTTTGTTGTATAGCTTTGGTGCAGGAGTCTTCATGTGCTTGTGTCTCTGCTCTAGCAGTCAGTATTGTCCTGGGATGTGCTGCACCATGCGCTGAAAGGCCTGTCTTCACCTTGTAATACAGTTGCATGCAGACTGCTTGGCACGTTAAAGAGCAGCGTGCGCTTCTTCCTTAGTTGGAGTTAGCTTTTGATCTAAGAAGCTGCTGTTCTTTGTGCTGTTGTTTTAGGCTGGATTTTAAATTTTTTTCTCAGCCTTCATGAAAGTGCTGGTGTTCATTTAAAACTTTTTTTTTCCTTTATCTGGCTGTTATTTTTATTCTAAATGAGGACTAGTGTAAACTTTACTGAGCTAGTCTCTCTCTTCAATGCTTTTTAAAAATGTTTCATTCCCATGGAAATGGTGTGTCTCCCATGCAGCTTGGCTGCTGCCTCGACTGACTTACAGGCATGATTTATCCGAATGCCTGTTGGCAAAGAAGGCCTGGACTGTATCACAGCGCTCATGTGCTGTGAGCAGTGCGAGAACTAGATTTAGTTTTGTCTGTCTTGCTTAAGTCCCTTGAATACGATAAAGTTTCTTGCATATGACTGATTTTCTATCTTTTCTTAGCGTTAATTATTTCTAAGTAGGAAATGGAAATTGGTAAGCTGTAATAATAGAATGCACCGTTTCAGTTGAAGGTAATTCAGTGAAATAGCTGTAGGAAATCTAGTAAAGGGAAGGCAATAACAGACTTTTGCACAGGGCTGTTTTTTCTTTTTCATTTTTTCTTGATATAATTGGAAACAATGCTTTGTTTTTTAAGTCTTAGGCTCCTGTTTTTTCTTTCTTGTTTGTGATGTGCTAATTCTGGCTTTCCTTTTGAATGATTTCTATTTAGCTTGTCAGACAGCTGAAATATTAACTTGTAGTTTTCCTGTAGGTAACTGCTATAGAACCCATAACAAGTCACGGAGGACCCAGTGTGCGCACTCAGCACCTACATCAGAGTCTGCGATGGCTCTTTGGAGTGGCAGCACTGGCTACAGATGTTGGTCATCTGCTTCTGGTTGACCTTTGTTTGGATGATTTGTCTTGCAGTAAGAAGGATATCGAAGCTTTGGGTAAGCTTGCAGTTTTTAAACATGAATTTAAACATAAGAAAACATGTATCTTTTGAATAAACGGTACGCAGCCCACTTTGAAGATACCAGCGTGCAGACGTTTGTGACTACTGATTGCAGGTGGCGGTTTGACATGGTATAGTCCTGAACTGATTAAAACTGGGAGTGGCTGATTACTCCCGCTCGTATTATAAATGCCCCCCTCCCACCAAGATCCCTGTGTCACTATGATTCTTGCCAGTGAGGTGTGGGAGTTTTACCATCTGAGTCGGTGCAGCTGCCTGGTAGGAAGTTGTATCAGAGGTGCCCTATTTCTTGGGAATGTTCTTCGGCTTGTCTTAATTGACTTGGGGCAAATTCGAGGCTTGTTTTCTAAAAGAAATCCAACTTACCAAAAATCCTGCATTTGGATGAATGAAATCTGATTGGTGCATTCAGATTGCATCCACTGTTTTGACTATTACAAGTGTGGCTTCAGGAGTTGGTGTGACTTCAGGTAGCTTCATCGTGAGACCCAAACTCCTGATGTACAGAGTCCAAGAGGAATTTGTCTGTGAACGTTACACTTTTACCTGTTTTTGCATATGACTGGGAATAGCTGTCCAATCAGAGAGTTCTTATGTTCTTTGAAGATGTACAAAAGGGAAATGGCAAAAAAAGTGTTGCATAAACTGGTGTTTTGCCTGGGACGGTAGGATTAGATTATGGGTGTTGTCACGTCAGCGTATAAAATGCAACCAAAATTTCATAACACATTCATTTATTGCACGGTTTTGTGTGTGTAGATCTAGAAGTTGTCACTCGAATTCCTGCTGAAGTCCCACAAAGAAGAGAAGCTGTGACCAGAGAAGGGAGACACCTCTGCTTTCAATTGCAAAATCCTTCCGGAACAGCCGTGTCAACGCTGTGCTACATAAGCAGGAGCAATCAGCTCGTTGTGGGTTTTTCAGATGGCTACCTGTCACTGTGGAACATGAAAACTTTGAAGAGGGAGTAAGTAGGCCTTTACACTTGGCCACGCCTGGAGGGGCAGGGGTCTCAGTTTTTTGCTTAAGGACGTATGTGAATTTAAGGAGAACTTTTTCAGGGACTGAAATAAGTATGAGAACAATGTTGGAATGTTAGAAATCCTCTTCTGAAATACCTTTTAAGTCATAGCTGGATTAAGTGGACGGCCTTCTCCCCAGTGGACTAGGATTGTTTTCCTTGCTGTGCCTGTGGATTGAGGAACTGTGGAAAGCATGCTTCTTTGGGTTATGTCAAGCAGTTAGGGTGTGATAGAGCTGATTTCTGTCAGACGGTTTGTTCTAGCAGTAGTATTCAGCGAAACCAGGAAATGAGTGTATTTGGATGAAACTGATTTTAGGAACTATTCTTCATATTCAGTTTCTGCGCTTAGGGCGTACTTTGAAAGGCTTAAGTATGCTAAGGATGTGATTGTGGTGATAATATTCTTTAAAATGTCCAGGGGGAAACTAGTGAGACATGAAAAATCAGTAGCTGCTCTGTGCCTGAAAATATATTCTTTCCTAAATGTCAGCTTTGGCCAAAATCGGAGCTTGACCCATTCCAAGGCAACAATGCATGTCAATGAAAGTTTGCTTGGGACACTTGGCAGTGAGAATGAGGGACATATAAATTTATAAGCAATAGAAAAACTACGAGTTGATTTAAAATCTGCCAAAGAGCAATCTCACTTGAAATATTTGACCAACTTCAGATAGGGATTCACTTCAGCAGGTCTGCAGCGACTCACCAGAAGCTCTTGGATGCATAAACAGACAGTGGAGGAATAATTAGGTGGCAAGAATAGACTGTGAAGGTACCAGTAAGATTCAGAAGCCTGGAAGAAAAATGCTTTACATAGTCCAAGAAATGAGAAACTACTTGTGTTTGGCACTGTTTTAAATTTGTGCAGGAGATAATGCTGCATTTGAAGTTCAATACTGAAGTAGGCTACAACACTAGGCACAGTCTTTTGCTTGTCAGCTGAAGTAGTCCTTTACATTCCTCCTCCTGAAGCAGAGGAGGACATAAACCCAGGTTACTGCATTTGCTGGACAGGAATTCCCTCACCTCTTGACTGTTGCATAAACAGTGGTCTCTTCCTTGCCTCACTTGTTTGAGATGGAAGTATGACCTTCTGTACTTTGAGGATAAGCACGTAAGGTGTTCTTTTCTCAGAAGATGCTTCTACCCTTCTACAAAGAGTTAGGGCCAGTAGGCTCACCTTGTTTTTTTCTTTTTTTTTTTTTTTTTTAAACCTGTAGGCACCACTCTCAGCTTGAAGGAGGAAGGATTCCTGTCTATGCTGTCACTTTTCAAGAGCCTGAGAATGATCCTCGCAATTGTTGCTACTTGTGGGCTGTTCAGTCTACACAGGAAAGGTGAATAAAAACTTACTGTGAGCCACTGAATTGGGTTTTTTTTAATGTATTTGTTGGCATACAGTTGATACATGTATATTTGTTTTGTTTCTTTAGCTATGCAGGAGATTCTGTCAGGTACGGAAGGTTTTAAGCTTGCAGTGCAATTTTTACAGGATTTCACAGATGTGAAGAGGGACCTACGAGTTCCCGCCTTCTAAAAGAAAGCAAAGCAACAGTGGCTGTATTTTTGTGCTTGCATTCGTAAATGATTTCCTTTTGTTTCTTGCTGACTGCTTGATGATTTGTTTGATGTTCACACCATGGTATTAAAATGCCATTAAAAGTAGTTGAGGCTGCAGATCTAGAACACCGAACGTGCCGACACAACAGCCTGCTGCCCCTAAAGGAGGGCGGCGACAGTAGTGCCGATTGCCTTGTGCCGGCTTCAGCAGTCGTGAGCCGGTGAGCCTTCGTGAGCCAGTTCAGCTCACCTGGCAGGAAACGATTCAGCAGAGAAGGCAGTGGTTTCCTGCTGGACGACTGCGTCCGATCGGAATGTGGAAGGGTGCAGTGTGTGCAGGAGGGCGACTGGAACTTTGGTGGTAAGGGAAGGGGAGAAAGATCTCTCTCTCTTTCAGCATCAGCAAGCTGTTTCGTCAGCTCAGCCGTTCATAGAGTAGCAGTCTTCTTAAGTTTGACTTTAAAGCAGTTTTGATCGAGAACTCTTTGCTGTGAAGAACTATTTCCAGCAATTTTTAGTCCATGCAAGATATTAAAGGTTTCAAAATGTCCGGTTAGCATTTGGCCCTGAAGCTGTTGGTGTCAAAATGTCCTCCTTTAAGTTTTAGCGGCTAAATGTGGCCAGTCACCCCGTTTTGGGAAGCGGTGTTTTTCTTTTCAGCAAGAGCGTGCTATTAAGAAAACGTCAGTCTAGATCTAATGAAATGATGAGGACTATAAAGCAGCTTTGTAATCAAATTTCCTCATTGATCCCTCTTTCAGTGAAGGTGATGTGGTGAGTTTACGTCTGTTGCAGTTAACATTTGGTGACAGAAAGCGCTTGGCATCAGGACAAGTCATGTATGAGGTAAGACGTGCCTGTGTGTGAAAAGAAGAAAACAGTCGTTTTCTCCGGGTGAGTATCAGTTGAGTAAGCAGGGGTAATATTTACCATCAAAATTCAGAGCTGAGTGGAAAAACAAAAATAGTCTTCTGCTGAGTCTTCTTGGGCATGGCCATTGTGCATGCGTTTTGAAAACGAGGCATACGATTTTGTGCTGCAGTGTCGTGTGTTCCAACTAGATTCATCTGCAAAGGGCCCCTGTAAATTCAATTCCTGAAGAGGAAGCAGCTTTTACAAATAAAATTATTCTTAAACACCAAATTCAGGGCATGTAGGAAGAAAAGATAGGGCCTCGAATAGCTTTGCTTAACCAAACTGCGGACTTGAATAAGCTTCCGTCTGTCTCCCTTTATCGAAAGATGGTCATATATATATCTGTTTATTCTTTGCTGATCTTCAGTTTTATTTTCTTGGTTTTCTATTGAGCTCTGTCAGCTGGACTTCCAATGACATGTACCTACAGTGTCTCTTAAGTGTTGATGATCCTGAAACTTAGTAGCTGTAAAGATAACTTGTTCTTCTTTTTGGCTGGGTTACCTGTTGAATCTTCTCTCAAAGCCAGCAAATTATGTAAATACAGTAAACAGTGGTATGACTTGTTCTGAAGAGAATACAAAAATGCAAAATCTGGCTCCAAAGGTGGTGCGTTTAAAATATAGTCGAGGTATCATTATATCTCAGGTATATAACAGATATAAGGCGTATCTGTATAATGTATAATTCTCTTCAGTAGTATGCTTAGAAGTCTTCCAAAATCTTTTTGAGGGGAAAGTAATCTTAATTCAGAGCAAGTCTTTTGTCCTATTTTGATCCTTTCTCTTGCATATTCTCAATAGGAAACACCCCAAAAGGTGCATTAGGCCAGGATCTGTGCTCTACAGCGGACAGTTTGTCTCGGAACACTTCCTTGTAATCACAGATTGGTCAGTACCACATGACTGTCTGCCTCCATGGCTGTCTGAGACAAGTGTTTTGCCCATCTTCATTGGCAGAAAAGTGTCTGCTTTCATATCGGAGTCTACCAGTGCATCTCATTTGAAAACTGTCTTCATATTTTACTGGTCGATAAAGTCCCTACTTAATATCTTCCATACAATGGAGTTCCTTAGATTTACTTCACCCAGTGTGGAAAGTTTAAAATACACTGCTTTGCTTCAGAAGCTTTTTTTCTTTTTAGTAATGAAAGACCCATTTTTTGTATTATTACTATTTTTATAAGACAGCCTTGATATTTATTTGTAGCATTTCATGGAACCATTAAGAAAAAGCTTGTCTCTTCTCAGTTTAGTGAATTAGATGTATCATATGAGATCATATGGTTATATTTTGTTTCATGTCAGTTCGTTTTAGAGCTCTGAAAGTTCAAGAAACTTGGGTAGAATGCGTTATGATCCGTTTCGGGGTTGTTTTTTGTTTGGTGGTGGGTTTGGGGTTTTTTTTGTGTTTTCTGGTGTGGTGGTTTTTCTTGTTGTTGTTTTGGCATTTTTTTTTTTACATTGTAGAGCTGCTATTTGTCCACAGTACGCCCATTCACGCGTTGTGTGGCAGACAGTTTGAACGAATACTGTGTTTGGAAAGACAGTGTTTCAGTTAATGCTTACTTAGAAAATGGTGGCATCAGGGGTTGAACACAATCCTGCCGGGGTTTCTGTGTATCTTGAAGTAGTTTGCTTACACTGTAGTAATTTGTGATCCTAAATGCCTTGGCCATGTGCATCCCACGTCCTCTTTGTTTTCCCCTTTTGCTGTTGGCTGTGCCTGGTGAAGGAACTGAGGGCTATTTCACCCATTAGTCAGTCTCTGACAAGATGAGAAGAGGAGGTGGCAAGAGCTTATGTGGTTTGAAAGAAGATTGTTCATCAGCAAGAAGTTCTCACAGTTCCCAGAGAGGGATGCGTGTTCACTCTAGTGATGTGCCTATACCTCTCGACAGAGCTTTAGCTGCTGTAACGCAGTGACTTCTCTAACTTTGTCGGTACTGTAATCAAGACACGGAGCCAAGAGTTTTGCGTGCATGCGTGTTGCATTA
Source organism: Pluvialis apricaria (assembly GCA_017639485.1). Taxonomy (NCBI): domain Eukaryota; kingdom Metazoa; phylum Chordata; class Aves; order Charadriiformes; family Charadriidae; genus Pluvialis; species Pluvialis apricaria. The sequence goes on from CM030009.1 coordinate 28,652,908, forward strand.
TTTCAGATATCTCTTTGTAGATAGATATTTAGGTTTATAAAGAAACCTTGACATTGCAAGGAATTCTGCAAAACACGTTTCTTTCTGAATAATGTTAGGGAAATGCTAGAGTTTGAAAATGTGCCTAGCCTTTACAGCCAAACTTACCCATTACGATTCGACACTGAATTCTCTTGCATGTCAGATGTACTTTCTATTTACCATCAGAAATAAACTCATGGGAAATATACAGTATAATGTGCTTATTATATTATATGTAGACTTTCTCTCATATTTAGCTATAATGTATGTTTTTATCTCAAAATGACCTTTTCTCTCTTCTTCTATTTTTTTCCCCAGGGTTTGGAATACTGTGACGAAAGGTACAGTTTAGATCTCACGGGTGGGGTCTTTCCCCCAAGAGGGCAGACCAGCAGTACTAAATTACTCAGCTGTCAGACTGTAGAAAAATTTCGCAGCCATGTTGACAGAGAGGACAGCGTTAATGAAGGTTTGTTCTGATGTCTGTGTTTGGTTATTCTAAAATAAGTGGTTTTGGAATCTAAGCAATGAGTGCTGTTCTGGCCACAGAGTCTTAAATATCCATACAGACTAGACTGTTGGGGCTATTTTAAAAGAAAAATAGTGTGCTTAAGTTATGTGGAACTTCTTTAAGGTAAAAAATAGGTTTTATTTTATTCTTGCTGACGTGCTATAGCGATGTATGGTGGGGTCATCTGTATAATGCTGGTCAGCCATTTTATTCCTCCAGCTGTCACCTTTGAACAATAGGATCATTCTCTCCATTGCTTTGGAATGTTATCTGAATCTCTTTTTACCCTGTTCAAACCTATTTCCATGTCTGCATCCAGATGGTGGTCTGTCACAAGTGGTGTTCCCCAGGGCTCAGTACTGGGCCTGTTCTCTTTAATATCTTTCTCAATGACCTCAACGAGGGGATGGAGCGCACCCTCAGTAAGTTTGCAGAGGACACCAAGTTGTGTGGGAGCATTGATTCACTTGAGGGTAGGAAGGTTCCACAGAGGGATGTGGACAGGCTGGATCAATGGGCTGAGGCCAATGGTACGAGGTTCAACAAGGCCAAGTGCTGGGTCCTGCTCTTGTCTCACAACAACCCCATGCAGCGCTACAGGCTTGGGGAAGAAGTTCTCAGGATCACAGCCTTCAAGGGGGAGAGAGCATTTAGCAGCAAACTTTCTAATTTGTATTGAATGTGACGTTGGTGGTATGAAATAATCTTGTTGGGCAGCTCGGGTCAAGTTCCCTGGTCTCGCTCCTCCTCTGTGATTCCAAGAGCAGCTGGAAAGCTGCCTGGTGGAAAAGGACCTGGGGGTATTGGTCAACAGCCGGCTGAATATGAGCCAACAGTGTGCCCAGGTGGCCAAGGCAGCCAATAGCATCCTGGCATTTATTAGAAATAGTGTGGCCAGCCGGATTAGGGAAGTGATTGTCCCCCTGTCCTCGGCACCACTGAGGCCACACCTCGAACACTGTGTTCAGTTTTGGGCCCCTCCCTGGAAGAAAGACATTGAGGTGCTGCAGCATGTCCAAAGAAGGGCAACGAAGTTGGTGAGGGGTCTAGAGCACAAGTCATATGAGGAGTGGCTGAAGGAACTGGGGTTGTTAAGCCTGGAGAAAAGAAGGCTGAGGGGAGACCTTCTGGCTCTCTACAACTACCTGAAAGGAGGCTGTAGTGCGGTGGGGGTCAGCCTCTTCTCCCAAGTAACAGGCAACAGGATGAAAAGAAATGACCTCAAGTTGTGCCAGGTCAGGTTTAGGTTGGGTATTAGAAAAAAATTCTTCACCAAAAAGGTTATGAAGCATTAGAACAGGCTACCCAGGGAAGTGGTTGAGTCACCATCCCTGGAGGTATCCAAAAGACCTGTAGGTGTTAGGTTAATGGTTGGACTTGATGTTCTTAAG